>PNEQ01119051.1:0-24092 GCA_003012365.1 Medauroidea extradentata
CCGACCACGGCCGAGCGTAACCGAAGCACATTCTTGACGTCGGGAACGGAGAGGGGGGGGAAAACGTCTCGAGTTCATTAGGACAACACACGGCGGCTCACAGATTCAAATTCACCAATCTTCTGGGAGAAAGCAGAGTCAATGTTTATGCATTCACAGCTTGTTATGTATGAGGACTGGGCGGAAAGGCCAGTACAAGGTTTACCAAACTAGTAGAGGCAGAAACCTGGTCCTGTTTAAGGACTACATAAACTTAGATCCCCGGTTTTCTAGTAAGTCTGCCTCTCGCAGATGTAAGGGAGTGTTGTGTAAGCTTTACCCCCCCCCCTTTTTTTATCATTTGTTTTTAGGTTAGGTTTACTTCCTTGAGGAAGTAAAATGTAGCCTATCGCAGGTCTCTTGGTGGATGCCCCCAATAGTTGTTTTATTAGTGTAATTTGAGTATAGTTTTAGTAGGGGCCTGCGATAGAAGGGTATTTGTTTTATTTAGGTAGGGGTGGTTAGATGTTTGTAATTTGTGTTGTGTGTTGTCAGAGTCGGTCGTAGTAGGTTAATTGACGACAGCTCTGGCAATTGATGATCATGGTGAAGGTTGGTGTTTACTAGTACCTCCCTGCCTCAGTATTTATTTAGGTATTCTGGAGGCATGGTGTTGCGTATTGGCCGCGTCTCCAGGCTAGTGAACCAACCACCAAAGTTTATTTATTCAGTTATGAGTAGGTTAAGCCTGAAAGGTAAGTGACAACAACTTACCTGCAACTCTTCAGGTATTTCAGATATCATCATAATTTTTTTTAGTACGTTATAATTTAATTATACTTTAATGTTACCTTGATATTTCCTTCAAATTTTTACACAAGTGCAGCGCATACTTCTGGTACTATTTTTCAGATCCGGAACATATATTGGAGGCCAGATCCGGAACATATATTGGAGGCTTGAGTAGGAATCTCCAGTTGCCAGAAATCTCAATATAACTGCTAACCTGGAAAATGAACAATTGTACATGTCATTGTAGGATGTTGGTATTGTTCTTTGTAACTAAACTGTGTGGTGTAATTTTATGTTGAATACCTTAATTTTCAAAAGACGTCAGTACTAAATAGCATCATATATAACTCATTCAGTTTATTTTATATTCCAAATTATTTGCGAAAAGGATGTAAACATGTTTATGTTTTTTTTTATAAACTTACATACGCACCTATCTTGAACCGAGATAGGTTCTCGCTGTGGTCTTGATTTTTTTGCTGATTACATGTCCAATTTTACTGACGAGATCTTCAAAGGTTGTTGTGCTCATTAGGGTAAAATTCTTGTACGGGCTGCTGATTTGCTGTGATTTCAAGACATTCAACAACTCACTTCCTTTCTGGTTTTTGTACAAATTTGTGGCCCCAACATCGGCAAAGTCAACATTTTCTTTGTTGCGATAACATAGAGGCTATTATTACTACAGCACTACTGTACACCAACAAGGCTTCCTTGTTGTCCATGACCTTACAAAGCTGTTGGGAGCAACTGCGGTGCTCGTCACATGCATGCAGCATTTACACAGATCGTACTGTGCGCTATTCTATTGTGGCAGCGCTCACATCGCTTCGTGCTGGGGTTGCAATGTGGCAAGATGTTGCGTTACTGCCACAACGCTCACGTGTGTACATGACTTTATGTATCAGTTTTGTTCGCTAGTATTATGCAGAACTCATATTCGGCTTAAAGTAACTACAGTGAAACTCCTCAAATCCGAACCCTGGAAATCCTAAATCCCAGGAATTCCGAATGAGTTCTTCTTTTTAAAAAACACACACAAATAGTCGTAAAACAATTATGTATATATTCTATATTGTAACCTTATTTTAAATAGTTTACAATTAACAAAGAAGTACAGTTAGCATACATAACAATGTGTAAATGTGTCTGCATACATACTTGTCATCCAGTATTGAAAAATGGCCTGCCTTCCCACCACCTGCTCACCAGTCAAGGTCACTTACCTCACTCGTCACACGCCAAAATCAGCCTGTCTCTCTCAGTGTACAGTCCTATACAGTAACAAGGGCTCATTATTATGTTATAGATAGTTTTCTGCTAATTCGAACAAATTGAAATCTGAACAGGCCACAGCCCCAATTAGTTCGGATTTGAGGTGTTTCACTGTACCTACAACATATTTTTAATAAATTCAGTAAACTGGACTTATAAGATCGCAAATTTGGACATCACTCAGAGTTATCCAACATACAAAGTCCTTGTAAAACTAACTTTAATATATGCCAGCCTGGAACTCTAGTACGTAAATATTGAGTGATTGTTTCGTCTAGTAATTCAAGTTCAGAATAATTTTCTTTAGGCAGTAAAAATAGTTGCTTCTTTCAGCTGAATACAATTTTAAAGCCTAGTCAGAAAATGTGAATATTCACAAAAGTTTCTACTCTCTTGACAATGTTCGTACTATGTATTTTTCATATTTTATTTTGATTATTTATAAATTCAGTTCTATTCTCACTAACTGTTCACATGTAAAAATACGTTTGTACGTAGTCGGAAGTTGGTGTGACAAGTTTATTTCCTAATTAAAATAAATGACAGAAGAACAAAAATCAGATATACCCCCATTTGCTACCAAACTATCAGTCTCACCAACACTTAAATAAATTTTTTTTTATTTCTGTCATGCTTGTGTGGTGGGAGTATGTAATATAGTCTTAACCAAAGTTCAAAACTTGTCCGTCTGCACTGGGCAGGTGACCATATCACTCTTCTTCTGAACCTCCAGTTTGCAAAACAGCTCCGTGTAGGCTACACCCTTAAGAGATAGATTGCTGCCAAACTATATGAATTAAGTTACACTCAAATTGTTGCTTAAAGGTTGCCAATTAGTTGCAAGTTGCTTGTCATTCACACTGTAAGCTCATAAAAATATAAGTTCATACAAGGGTATTTCACAAGTGTCTTCATATTTTACTTAAAACAAAAATATATATATTTTAAATTTATTTATTTATTTTGTGTCAAGGATGACATATAAGGAACGTAGCTATGGAGTACAACCAGAAATACCAAACCTAAAGTGACCTACCTTCAAGGGGCAAACTATTAAAATATCTTGGGCACAAAAAAATATTTCACAACTCACTTCTAGGGTTAATGCGAGAGATACTAAAAAGGATAGTAGATACATGCTCAGAAAGAGTCAGTGTATTTTCCTGATACAGTACTTGAAATAAAAATGATTTAACAACTTAACACTAGAATGCATAATTATGAAAGCTGGGGCCAGAGAAATTACTGAAAATTAATTAAAATATCTACAGCTTCATTAAAACAACTACAAATTATTAAATAAGAGTGATATTTTATAAATTTTTATCACAAAGAATTTAAACAAACAAATGAAAGACTAGAAGAATTACTGAAATTTAAAAAAAACTGATTAAAGATATTTTTAATTCAGACAATTATAAATTAATAATTATTTTAACTGAATCAAACTATTTTCAAGGTTATTTACACATGGCAACATTTTAGAGTTTCATTTACAAAATAATTTTTACATTTCTTTTTCAATTACGAATTAAGTTTATCTTTCCGCTTGTGTGGGTTTTAGACTGAGACTCGCACTAACAGTGACCAAATTAACTCAAGCTCTCTCCCGATTGTTTTCACAGAAATTAATTTAATTCAAATTTTAACTTTACCTTTTATTTTAACTCTACTGTCTTCCTAAAAAAACTACCAACTCAACGTTAATTTATTACCAAGGCGGAATACTTAACCTTTCTGGAGTCTGTCCTCTACAAACCGGACATTCAATCTTCTGCTCCATCCAAGCCCTCGTAATCAGGCTTCTCTGTTGACACCAACATTACAGTTACACTAATTTCTCGCTTATTGAGCACACTATCGACATCCTAGCCTTTGGGAGGCTCACGACACGAATCTACATATCGTTCCTCCTGAGGTTCCCGTCAGGCCTCCGATCGCAAAAATACGTCTGTTCCCAACAGTAGACAATGATAAACTCTCCGAAAATGGCGCCCAACCACCTGTCGACGTGAATCCTGCTGCCAAGTCAGCAAAGCTCTGGCCAGTAACACCAGTGTGGTTAACACACTGGCTCTGAGTTTCACAACTAATACCCTTTGTTACCAGGCGAAAAACTGTTTCTCTTGCTAGGAGAGGTAACCGACACGTGGAAAATAGGCAATTTCCTACAAGTAGTCAGTGAGCCTGGCACAAAGGCGAGCACTGCTTGTGAAATAACCAGACCCCCACTTTTCCACAGCAGAGTCAATGACATTTGAAAGCTCCAAACAAAACTAAAATAAACTTTAAAAATGTATGATTCTATGTATATGGAGAGAAAGAAAGAGAAAGTTTTTTTTCCTCTCTCTCTCCCAAACTACATTACTTACATTTGATTAAAACCTTACAACTAGTAAAAGCATAATTACTTTGCCAGTTTTGAAGCAAAATTTAATTTTAAAAACTGTTCACTCAACATGAATTCAGGTATGAGAGTTGTGTCTGCTTACAAATTGTGAGTAAGGCTTGAACAGTAGTTACCTCAATTAGTTTCAATACCTAATTACAGTAAAGGATATTTAGAATGGTACAACTTAGCTCATATTCATTTCATCTCTGCAGCGTATTGTTAGCTAGATGATTACAATGTATTTTAATTTGTTTATTACATACATTAATTATTTGTGATTATGTGTCTCACTGATATCAAAGTAGCTATATTTCCATACCTGGTATGCTTATCTGTAAATTTTTCCAAACACAACTTTTATCTGTTTTGGTTAACTTTAACAAAATGTCAGTCAATGTACCAAGTTCCTTTTTTCTATTTATTAAATGTATTTAATCATTTGAAAAATACAACATTTTTCATTTTGTAACTAGTTATTGTAAATCAGCAAATCTTTTGTAAATTTTTATTTCTGTTTCAATTCTTGCAAGAGACGTTCAAGTGTTTCAACCCTTAATTAACTTGTTTGAATTCCTATTAAATTGTAATTTCTTCTGAAAATATCATTCATATTTGGTAGAGAAGTAAATGGAACTTGTGTGTGTTCTTTCAAAAGAAATTCTGTGACAAAATTTTTTATCGTTCACTTATCTCATGAGTTGCTCATTATTCTCTACAGAATTACATTCCAGGCTAATAGTAGGTAACTTCAGTGTAAAAATTGCTCCTATTTTTATAATTTTCATAAAAAAGTTTAGTGAGTATTACAGCAGTGTTTTTGCAATTATTTATGATTATTTTCAGCCACAAAATTATCCAACCAAAATTTGCTGAATATAAGTTTATCAAATGATTAATAATTTGTAACGAAGGTGGTTATGCCTTAACAGTTCAGACTAGAATTTAAAACTACGTGATTCAGTCGGACTAATATATGTATGTAAGAAATGTGTTTTTATGTATTTTTTTCAATATTCATGGTGGTCAAGGGGTCAGACTTTCTGCTTCCCACGTACGTGATCCAGGTTCGATTCCTGGCTGGGTCAGTCCTCGGATTCTCGCATGTGGGAATTGTACCAGACAATGCCGCTGGTTTGTTGGTTTTCTCGGAGATCTCCCGTTTCCTCCGTCCATTATCCCGGCAATGCTCCATACTCACCTTATGTCACCCCTCACCAGCGCTGAAGACCTCTATGTTAAGCGCTGGCCAAAATCTCTTCACTTTCAACATTCATAAATAAGTTTTCAATAATGCTATCTTATTTATTAACTGTTTGAGAAGGCTTCTAAACTGTTGCAAATGAAATGGACCCATACAGTACTTTAAAAGCATTACTATTTTTACGCACATTACTTTAAACTTGCAAACTTTTTTCCAGACTTTTACTTGTAACATAAAACAAGTTGTGATGGTTTGTTTGACTCTGGAAACTTGTTAAAGCATATTAAGATCCTTTATTGCAGTCAAACATGTAAGTTACTTGTGCATTTAGAATATTATTACATAAAGTAGACAAAGTTATATTTTCAGATATCTTTAAAGAGCTGGAAGTAATTTCAGTATCAAAAGGATTGTTACAAAATATGAATATAATTACCTAGTGTTACTTTTAAGGTAAAGGAACTTTAATATTTAAAAATCATAATCATGTCAGACATGTAAAAATATAGTTACATTCTAAGCAGGAGGGCACCTTACATCTCATGCTGTGTGTTTTAAAGCACTTTAGTGTCCATATTTTTTCACTAATAAGTGGTCTCGCTGTATTTTACTTGTTAATCATAGTATTAGCAATATATAGTGACAAAATGTTGCAATGTATTTCGTAGATTATGAATACCTAATTATGTAATACGTAGGTAAGGAATTACGTGTATAGTCCATTCACAGTAACTTATGATTGTTCAGAAGTCCTGGAAAAATTCTGCTTTCTGGTACCCTTTGTTTCCTTCCATGAAATCAGACATTGACATTTAGAATATGTGATGAAAAACTGTGGCAAGTATTTGATCTCACATTATCACCACTGTTCTACTTCTGAACCTTATTTTGACAAAACTACCTCAACCCAAAAAAAAAAAAAATCCAACAAGCCACTGGCCCATTAGTACCACAGAAACATCATCTTGCAGACAAGCCAGTTACCCTGTGCCTAGCAGAAAACTTTCTGTAGTAGATCAGAAACATTTTACATTAATTATTACTATTATTGTTTTTTAAGCATGTAGTTATTGCAGCGGTACATGGCACATCTCTGCATATTTATCTTCCACTTGCCTGTAGACAGAGCACATAAGCTGTGTGTGAGAAGAACAATCACAGGTGTCACATGGAAAGAAGAGGGTTTGTGTACCTCATGGCAAGTAGCATGGTTGGAGAGGGGAAGCTGCACTCCGGAGCACCTTACCTACTCTCACTACATCACACTCACAATGTGACAAAAATAATATCACCTATTCAGAATTTGCTTCACTCCTTTGATATTTGTCATACTGACTGACATCATAGATGGTTTGGTGCTAATTGGCTGAACAATAATTAGTTTTTAGCAAAAATTATATCCTTTACACTTGTGAATGTAACATCATCATCAACACATAACACGTTGTCAAGAAACAGCCTCATATTTTTACTGGAAATTAACGTAATCTATTACTTTAATAGTCCGTAGTAGTTTCCACGGATTTTCCTATCAGTTCTGAAGGTTCTTGCACAGTTATATAGATTGATTAAGAACATGAACCATCAAACAATGGACCTCTACAGATGGAGAGCTTGGAAGTGTGTAAATTGCTTTATGCTAACCATTTTGTACATTCCCAGTCACACGTAGAAACACTGTATGACTTGTTAATATGTAGCCTACACATATTTTTAAAAAATTACATTCAAAACTTATTCTTTGGGCAAATATTTTAAGAAGCTGAAAGTGAACTTTTTTGTGTTGGTGCATATTATTTGTCAAATATGTTAACATTTGAAGAGGATACTTCACTTTTCATCTGCTCATACATTAATCATTTGTGTTTGTGAAGATTATTGTTTGTACCAAAGGTACAATTTGATTAAATTCTAGTGGTCTGCATTCTACACGTCTTTAGTACAGGCACATAACAAATTTTGGGAGATGTGTCCTTGTGAGTAGAGAGGGAGAAAAATGTTTTACAACCTAACGTGTTTACTGTATGATTTATTTTTAATTTAACTTTATCTAAAGTACTGCATTATACAGGTGCTGTGGAAATAAATGTCTGTACAAGTTACATTTTTTAAGTGTTGTGTGGTGCAACACAAAAGTTCCTTCTATCATGAATGTCGACATTATGCCTCTCCCTATCTGATGTTTACACAGCTGGAGAATCTTAAATTTTACAATTTCACTGTGAATACTTGTCAGATTTTGAAGTGTGATATATCTCTCAATTTGTTATTTCCACACTGTCATGCTTGTGACCAAAATTACTGTAGTTCCATCTGAGTAAGCAAAGTGGACATCCGTGTCTCAGTACATAATATTGCTAGGTATTAACAAGACTTGTCACTTTGTGAGGACTTTGTTGAGATTCATTTTGACTGAAAGCAGAATTACATTATTTTCATTGGTTCTGACAAATTTTATGATCAGCAGCATTGGTGACTCTTTTAATATTGAATGTGCATGTCATGGCATAATGAATCTTCTTTCGTGTTTTTTAATTCACTGGACACCAGCGTACGGCCAATGATACTGATATTATATTTAGTCCTTCCTTAGTAGGCCACTTTTATCACGTGATGTTGTCAGATACTACACAGAGAGGAAAATTTTCTTGTGATGGCTCCTCTTTCAAGTGTAGACACAGTTTTATCGGCATATAAGTGGCACATGAAATGGGCTGTGAGTTATGTAGCAATGTCTTTGTCATTGTCATTAAGTCATTTCAATAATGCACAAGAAGGGGAAAGAAGGCTGTTAGCAAGAATGAGTTGCTAAACATTCTAACAACAACGTTAGCTCTGTTTTACTTAATTGTTTTAGCACTGTTTGTTTCCTTCAGACACTATTTTTTCGCATTCCCTCATCAGAATGCTAAGCTATGTCAGTACTTATAGGCTTGCAATACAATGGTCATCATTTTTAATTATGCTTCCCACTGAAAATGTCCCAATTTCGAGCCAAGATGTCATGGAGGCGACATTTTATTTATGTTTATACAATAGTAGGTTTATTTCTGGGTTCTCCTGTTTTGTCATTTTTATTCATTCTTATGCTGTCCAAATCTCACCTCTTTCATAATTAATGCTAGCCAGGATTAACAGATTTGTCTGTCAGGTAAGGCAGCCAGCAGTTAGTGCTCGACACGTACAATCCATGGTAACTCCTAGTTACAGGCAAGCAATTTTTTGTTTGTTCTACTCAACTAAGTAGCACATACTGAATGTCTGTATTTTCATAAACTTTTGGAGATACGTGCTGTGCTCAGCTCATAATGAACAGTTGGTCCTAAATGTGTTCATTTAGAATTGGTAGTGATATGTATTTGGAATGGTTAATAATCATGATAATTATTTTTTTTAATTTTCAGCAAACAATGTGGTGTGTATCACAATAAAGAAAAATCACTCCATTCGTCATTATATAAATCTATATTTGTGTCAGTGTACTATGTTTTGATGTAGCAAGTAACTGAGTTGTTGGGAAAGTTGATTTCAGGGTTATAAATAAATTCTCCAAGAACAAATTGAAGCAGAATTTCTTAATGACTGCTGAATACTTCAGTAACTGTAAAAATTGTATGTAATGGCATGGTTGAAATACAGAAATAGAAGTCAGTTTGCAACAGAAAGTCTTGCAGAAGGGCAAGGATAACTAACATTAAGAATAATGTCGCCAAGATGACACATGAGGTGGTAGGTTCTTATGTTTTTGCTTGTAGATCATAAGTTGTGTGTGGCATTTTTGATTTAGGTCTAGCTGTAGCAGAGTTGCACCGTTGATGGTTGAGTTACGGCTGCGGGTAGTTGACGAAGGCGTTTTGCATGGACACAACACCAAACATGCCTCCCAGTACTATCTTGATCAGCTGAGCAAGTGCTTCAGACATGGTTGGACCTACATCCCTCACCACATCTTGCCAGTTTTCATTCAGCACTACGTTGATGTTTTCAGCTGTGAACAAGGAACACTCACGAACTTAGTTCCACCTTTACGTTATCAAAACTATTTTTATATAATACTGCTATTCGTGCCCCTGTTAATTTTATTCACAGAGAAGTTCAAGGCAAAATTATGTAACTAACAAAATTTATTAACAAACCATTAACTTTTTCAATCGGTAGGTTTTGGATGCAGTAGTTTGAAAATATTTAACTGTTTCTTTTGAAAGGCTGATGTTTTGTGAGATATGTAAAATAATTATAATCTTAAGTAGAATATTTATTTACATATAGAATAATGTTACACTCAATACTAACAAAAGGAGAGTTACAATAATTATCTCTCACGTCAAGTAGAAAAATTTCATGCTTACATAAATTACATACAATCTACTTACGGTTTCCTCAGGAGAGTATTCGGTGTATACAGTCACTGACCAATTTTTGGTACAGTACTTTTGTAAATTTTCATTTAATTGAAGATGTTTTTGTATTTGTTTTTTTATCTCTTACTGCATATAAAATGAGTGAGTGATTTTGGTCAGTGCTTAACATCGAAGTTTTTGCGTTGGTGAGGGGTAACCTGAGGTGTGTGTGGAGCAGCGCCAGAATGAAAGGACATGGGAAACGTGAGATCCCTAAGAAAATCTGCCAACCAACTGGCATGATTCCCACATGTGAAAATCGGGGGACAGACCCCTCTGGGAATCAAACCCGGATTGCCTTGGTGGAAGACAAATGGTCTATTCGGCCACTGTGGCCCCTAACTGCATATAAATTGAAGGGCTTACAAGTGATAATAGGCCAAGGTAGGTATTAAATATATACATTTATAATGGTCGACGAGTTTTCTCGGGGATCTCCCGTTTCCCCTGCCCATTCATTCGGCGCTTCTCCACACTCACCTCATGTCATCCCCTACCAGCGCTAAAGACCTCGATGTTAAGCGCTGGCCAAAAATCATTCGCTCACTCTACATTTATAACCTTGAGAATCTCTAATTTGGCCACACATAGGTTGCTTCCCTGAAAAATGAAAAAGTAATACTATTTCTAGTTGGCATCTTTGATTCCATTACTATTCTCTTACATTCAAAGTTTCCTACCTAGGACCTTTTCACCATTGAATAGGTTATCCAGGTGTATGTAGGCACGTCCCTTAACCTCGTAGTCTAGCTTGTTGTCAGTGATGACCATGTATTGCCCGTCATCTCTCTTTTCCAAGGTGTAGTTGAACCGGTATGTCGCCTCTGCATTAGCTGCATTACACAAACAAAGGACACTGATAATTTTGAAAGTTTATGATAACTGCGATGTACAGTTAGTGTAGCAATGCGTTTGGAATTTTAAATTTTGATTGCTTCATACTTCGTAAGAAAATACATTAAATTTGATTGCATTAATTACTTAGTCTATAGGAAACAAAGTTAAATGCCAACAACTTCACAGACATGAAAGAATTCACAACATGTGGTGCAATTAGCCAAATAAAGATGAGGAAAGTGGTGTATCAACTAAAAATAGAACAGTGTAATTTTTTATTACTGTAGAGGTCAAAATGAATTATCTGAATATCAAATAATGTCCAGTAATAAAAAATAATATTAATCCCCTTCATACACAAATTAATAGTATCTTAAACTTATAAAAAAGTTATGGAAGGCTTAAATTCAGAAACTGCATTAGTATTTATCTGGAATTGTGTTGGAACACACTTTTGGGGGAAGTGGGGATGAATAATTGTAAGTAAAATAACACATTTTGTAAGCTAAGGAGAAAAGTTTTTCATTTTACCAATATACGAGTAATTAAGTTTTCAACTTTTGGAGCTTTCACAATTATTATAAGCATTGTAAGAATATAAAAAACTAAATTCAATAGTAACTGCAGGATTTGATGTTTGCTGAGTTTTGGTTATGGCTCTTCTTTTTCAGTAGAATACTAAGTCAGATAAGCATACAAAGTGTTGAATTGAGTAAAACCTTTCTCATATTATTCCTCCAGCTGCTCTCTTCTCTGCTCCAACAATGTTCAGCAGTCTGATACAGAGCCACAGTCTTTTATCCATTGTTAAAATGTACTTTTTTGTGATGGCAGCTGGGGGAGGCATTATTGCATAAAAGGATCATTGTGCAGGAATCTCGTTATTACAGTTATTTTCCTCCCCAAATCACTAGAATGTTAACTTAGGTCTCAAAAACAGTAGTTTTGATTGTAGGTGGATCTTAAAATGTTCTCAATAGATGAGCACAGTGTTATTTCTGAATGAGGGCACTGACATGTCAGGATCCTCATAATGTTTCACGTCAATACTTCAGTCCTGCATACATTTATGTACTCTCAATTTTAAGCAGGACTTGTTTTGGAAGTGACGTCTGTGTGTTGAGCAAGAATTTAAAAGCATGGTTTTGAGTGTTAGCACGAGGTTTGTGTGAGGTGAGCAGAAGCAGCAACAGAATGCAAAGATTGCCAAAAAATTAATCTCAAAGAAATTCTGCTGACCAGTGGCTCAACCAAGGGGAGGGAATTTATTAAAGAAGATACAAATTTTAATTATTGTTTATTAAAAATATTTTATTAAATTTTTTTGCTGGCCTTTATGTATACTGCATAACTAGGCCTATAAACATGTTTACATTACATGTTGTGTATTCCTGTACAGCCGAGACTATAATATATAATCATTGCTAATCACTTCAGATCCGTGGCATGGGAGGCCAATGACTTTGCTGTTCGTTATTAGTTCGCTGCGTCAAATGTAGATAGCGTTGGTTGGTAACTTGACTCGGAAGGAACGCAGTTGGGGTCAGTTACTGCCGAACTGGCATACGTGATTGACGACGCGCAGGTGGTGGCTGACATCCTATGTAACGTACGTGATCAAATGATTCAGCTAGGGTGAGTGTGCGAAACACATTTCATTCTGTTTTGTATTACTGATCACTAATCTGTCGCTAAACATGAGCGACAAAAAACGCCAAAAGACGATACAGTAAATAGTTTTTTTATAAAAACTGGCTGTGATAATCTGTCACTCAAAAAAAAAAACTTTAACTTGGACAGAAGTGCGACTTTAGGAAATGTTCGTGTTGCTTCAACTAGCTCTAATGATTCTTCAACAACCCAATGTACTCAGTCCATTAAATTAAATGACATTGGCCAGTTTGCAGCTTCTTGTGTTAGCAAGATCCCATTAAACACAATGACAAGAATAGACTTATTGCAAAACGTGTGGATTCCAGATGCCAACTTCGTTTTTCCTCCACAAGGAAAACGTAACTTTAGATTTCAGCATAAATGGTTTCATCGATGGAACTGGTTGGCTTACAGCCAGTCACAGAATGGAGCCTTTTGCAAGTACCGTGTGTTATTTGCGCCTGATGAAGCGGGTGTTGGTGGACAAAAATGAATAAACTTGTTAAGTGCCCATTCGTAAATTACAAGGATGCAACGGAAACTTTCAACGAACATGAAAATACTTTATATCACAAAAACTCTGTTTTGCATGCACAGAATCTTTTAGATATTTCTGAAAAAAAGTTGGAACCAATAGAAATGCAACTAGATTCTAGTGCTAAGAAAAGAGTAGAAGAAAACCGCCAGCGAATTATTCCAATAACTGAAACAGTTTTACTTTGTGGCCATCAAAGTCTAGCATTACGTGGTCACAGAGATTCCGGGCCACTTGACCTTGAAGTTGAACCCACTGAGAATGAAGGTAATTTTAGAGTCTATAGAGTTGTGGGAAGAACTACAGCTATATCAGCCCTCAAATCAAAAACGAAATTGTCCAGTGTTGTGATTTATATATTCGTGATCAGACAGTGAAAAAAGTTAATGCAGCTCAGTGTTTTTCAGTAACCGCAGATGAGACAGCAGATATTGCTGGCATAGAACAGTTAGCATTATGTGTGTGTTGTTACCATGAAGAATCAAAATGTGTATGCAAGGATTTTCTTCAGTTTGTTGCTGTTGAAAATTGTAGTGGTGAAAACCTTGCCAATGTAATTTTAAATACTAGTTTGAAGGCATGTGGAATTGATTTATCCTACTTAAGAGGCCAGGGGAATGACAGTGCTTCGTCGATGAGTGGAAGATTGAACGGTGTTCAAGCACATATATTAAGGTAGTATCCACTTGCACCCTACGTACACTGTAGTGCCCATAGTTTAAACTTGGCGATTTTTGGAGCGTGTTCTCTTAAAGTGATCCAGAACTGTGTTGGTATGATTGCTAGTGTTTATAACTTTTTAAACACTCCAAAACGGCAAGCGGCTTTGTCTACTGCTATCGATGAATCACTGCCTTTAGCATCTCACACAAGATTGAAACAGTTTAATCCTACACGCTGGATTGAATGACATGATGCTTTCATAGTGTTCGTGGACTTACTGACACCCACAGTTCAAGCATTGGAAATGGTTTCAGAGTGGCCAGATAGAAATACAGCAAGTTCTGCAAATATAATTAAGTGTGCTGTTACGCAAATTGAATTTATTGTTTCATTATTTGTTGTTGTCAAGGTTTTACTCTAAGCCTTCCACTGTGCAAATTACTGCAAAAAGAAAATTTGGACTTGGCTTCAGCCATGAGTTTTGCTGAAGATGTTACAAATGCAGTTCAAGAAATGAGGAGTAACCACAAGGAAGTTTTCAAAGATATTTTTTTCTATGGCAGAAAAAATTTGTGATGAAATGGATATTGAAATTAAAAATGCCTAGAATAGCAAAGATGCAGACACAGGGAAGTAACGTGGAAGCTACAACACCAGAAGATTACTTCAGAGTTTCAATTTTTGTTCCATTTCTAGATCAAAGCTTTATGTGCATTCTGCCTGACGGAAGCTCTGCTAGACCAACATCCAACCAACGAGAGCAGTTTAAGTTTCTGATTGAAAAATATGAAGGTTACTTAAATTGCAGTGAGTTAAGCAATGGAAAAACCACCAAAAATGCATTAGAAGCTCTTCTTATGTGTAGTGTGGAACTATTCCCTGTGGTACAAAAACTTCTTAAAATTATGGTGACATTGCCTTATGTACTGCGTCTAATGAAAGATCATTTTCCACTCTGCGGTTTTTAAAGTCATATCTAAGAAATACAATGAATCAGAATCGCTTGAATGGGCTAGGGATGTTGTATATACATTGTAATATTCCTGTCACTGTTGACGATGTATTGTATTATCTCAGTCAGAAGAAGAGACATCTCAAATTTGCTTTGTAAAATTCCTTAAATATACCTTATAATTCTTGTAAAATGTCTAAACTTTAGGGTGTAAAATGTTGGAACTTTACTTAGTAACACAGACTGAAACGAAATTTTTTGGTAAATATTCACAGGCAAATGTTGGATATTCATTTACAGCAGTTGTAAGCAAAAAATGTCATGCAGTATTTTTAGTGCATTATGTTATGTTTTTATTGCTGCAGTCAAATATGTAACTTGTGAAAAGTATTTACTTATCTCTTCATCGCTAACATAATCCAACCAACATGTTATCGTTAATTTGTGTATTTTATATTAAATTGATTATCGAAGTTATTTTACGATTTCCATTTAAGCTAAAGTGTTTAAATTGTAGCAAGGGAAAGAGTTTGGTTTATTTTCATATATTTTTATTTAATGGATAAAGGGTTCATATTACCTTATATATATATAAATATATATATATATATGAGAGCTTTAAAACAAGTATTGCTTCCGCCTTCTGCTTTTGTATTCTTGATTATTTATTTTATGTTTGCACTTTGGTAAATTACCTCCCCCTCCCCTAGGGTTGTTCATCAAAATTGTGTATCCCCCCCTCTCCTTTTAGAAATTTCTGGCTATACCACTGCTGCTGACCAATGGTATTACCTACAAGGGAGGATTATTGCACTGGAAATCAAACCTTGATTGCCAAGGTGGGAAGTGAGTGGTCTAACAAATTCAAAGCTGTAGCTCTCTAGATTTGTTTTAGATCCTACAATAAGAATAGACCTACATTAGCTCCATTTGAAAGCTTGGTGCTTAAGGCCATGCTCTCTTGTTTTAACTGTTTTTGCGATAATTATTTGTTTAAGCAGATATCAAAAATTGGTTTGGCATTTTTGTTTAAAATCGTTTTAGCAGTGATAGATTTCAAAACAAAAAATCATACGTTTTCAACTAAAAATGCAATTAACAAGATTTTCATTAATTACATAATTAGTTAAAACCATTGTATTTATGCCTTGAAAAAATCAGCCAACATGGACAATATGATTTCAAACAAAACTGCCAGATTTTTTAAATCTGCTCTTGTTTAGGCTTAAAAAAATCAAAACATGAGAGCTTGGCTTTATTGTTGTATGCTTATGCGCACACACTAAAAACAATAAATCCTTTTTTTAGTGAACTCCAAACAATATGTAGCTATCAACTCGCTTCACAAAAATATTGTCGTTAGGCTTGAGCTTAGACTTTTACGGATCTTGAATATGATTCCTACACATACATGCATTTGTACCGTCTAGGTGGCTAATTGACGAAGATCCATACTTACTGATGGTGATGTTGGCGAGGCCTGTTCCAGTAATTGGCAGCAGTAGTATCTTCCCGTTTGCCTTGTAGTTGGCCTTGATCTCTATGCGTGGGAACTCGAGGTCATACTCAATGTGCTGTTTTTTCAGGTCAAGCCTGTGGATGTCAAAAATATTGTAATGCAGTATGCCTTATTCCAATAACGTTTATGACCTATAAAGCCCATGCTATTTTGGTAATTTACTTGTTTGCAAACAATAGAAAAATATTTGTGGGATATGTAGCTTACACAAATACGTACGTGCTAAAGCAATCTAATCAATTCACTATCTGCTATTTTTCTAAGAAGAAGGTTCTTACGTTGTGTGATTGCAACCTAATTGTGTGCAACTTTAGTCTTTCTTATCCTTTTACATAAGACTTAACTGGTTTGAAACCCTTGTGGCTTGTTAGATATACCCTGGTATAGATTTCCATAGTTATAGAAATATATAAATAAAGAATGAATTTCTTTCCTCTTCATAAATGGATTTTGTCACAAGAAAAAAAAATCAGTCTCAATTTTAGATGCTAGTGTAAATTGTGGAAGTCTTTCAGTACGTACATGTTGAACAGATTGTGACCTTATCACAGGAAAAAAATAACAAACATGAAACACAAGTTTTCTTGCTAGCAGATCTTTACCAAAGAGGAACACAAAATTTTTTTGGTATCTGTATTTTACTATAGTTTGGTGATACAGTTAACTGGCCTCTTGTTCTATTTTGGTACTTTTCACTGCAATATATCCTGTTTCCACAAATTAATGATGAAGTGTATTATGCAAAAGCAGAATGAACCAATAGAACCAACAGAGGGACCAAATCTCAATATTGTCTAACAGAGTTTAATATGTAGGGCATTCACATATACCATGTATTGTGGGCATATGTTTAGGGTATAGGACATTCGGGATTAAGTGAACACTAAAGATTTAACCTTTATAAAAAATCACTAGCAGTTACTGCATATAATTTAACATTTATGTTTGTTGTCTTATTCCGTGTATGGTTCACAGCTAATTCCGGAATATAATTATGTATATTTTCCTGTTTAAATATAACATTAGCAGTACTGAAATAAAATCGAAATAAATCAATCTCTCAATAGCATTTATGATCTTATTTACATATGTGCCTAGTGACCATATAATTTGACTAGTTAGCCCCAAGACAAACGAACGTGACAGAGTTGCCATACATTTAACCACAATTCAAATTCATTTATTTTGTCGCCTATACATTTATAACACAGAGGTGAACACACAAAAAAATTGTAAATACAATGTACTATTTGCAAACTAAATTTTTTTTTATTTAAAAAAATAAACAAACTGAATATATTGGGGGGGGGGATAAATTTTAAGAGTTGCAAAAATGTTATTTCAAACTCTATAAGAACTAATTATATTTTTTTATTTCAAATTAACAATGTGTTTTTGACCTTAAAATTGTAATATGAACTTCTAAAATCAAACACTGTTTAGAATTTAAATGTTACTGTTTTTCACAATTATACTTGCAAATTTATTGAACCCTGGTTTTTAACTAGTATCTACAACACTGCGAAAAAAAAAAAAAAAAGAAAGCTAACAAAACGTATGTGATGGATTTTTAATGACTCTGCCCTTAGAAAGAGAAAGGGGGTCATGAATATATTCACTGAATCCTAAACAAGAATTTAAAACCATCTACGCTATTATAATTTTACTTGAAGTTATTACAGACTTATGTAAGTCACTGCACATAATTTAAAAAAGGATGGGTTCTCTCGCTGAAAAGTTTTTGCTTAGCAATACTTGGTTCCTTATCATATAATAATTTTAATTTTTTTTCCTACAATTAAGATTTTTTTTGTTTGTAACAATTTAACCATGCTATCAATATAAGGATGTATATGGCGGGATCCAACGTATTAATTGGGGATGCTAGTAAAGAAATTAATATTATAATTTTATTCAAAATTTAAATTTAACTGCTAAGGCAAGATGGAAGTAGTCAATTTTATGGGTCAATTTTATGTGATTTATATTGTGTTTGGACTTATTTTAAAGATAATTTAATTTTGAAAAATTTTTCTAAGTAACTTTTTCTTATATTTTGCCTCATTTGAATTTTAGAAAATTTCAAGTAGACTCTGAGCTCGCCTTCTCTGGGATGGAATTTATCAGGCAGGCAGGTCACTTGGAGGCACGAACAGAGTCGTGCTAGTATGCAGCTTGGTCAGCAGCCCATTAGGTTTTCGTTGTGGGTGGTAGTGCCGGGTGCACAGAACTCTGAAAAGGAGGTGATCCGCGACAGTCAGATGACGCAGCATAATCCCCAATTAATAAAATAATGAATATTTAGTTGTGATTGTGGAATAAAACTTTTTGCAAAATAGCCAGTAACTGTGTCACATAATTTTTGTTTTAATAAATGTCAATAGACCCGTGTTTTTAAACAAGTTGGATCCTGATGTATCACTTCGCCACTCGACTAGCTAGATGTCGTAAGAGATGACCAAGTCGTGGTTAGTTGAAGCTTGCAAACATTATTTTCAGGGCATTATTGGAAGAATGGCGCCGAGAAAAAAAAGAAAGTGGGAGGAAGGAAACATGAAAATGGCTGTAGATGGTATGTTAGCAAGACAATTATCCATTCGAGAGGCTGCAGAGCAGCCCAAAAGCACCTTGGGGGGACAGACTTAAAATATTGAAAGTGGGTAAATCTTTTACTGTGTTACCTACTATGGGTAGATTTACGTAGACATTTACAGGAGATATTGAGAGTGAGCTAGTGAATAATTTGAAGGACCTAGACAATCGCCTTTTACCAGTCACTAATTCAGAATTTTTGTCACTTATTTACCAATTGGCTGAACACACACAACAAAAATAAGCGTGAAGTCGGAAACAATTTCTACAGGGAGTTTGTTAAACGGCATCCGCAATTTTCTCCCCGTACTGCCAAATCCACTAATCTTCAGCGTGCTACAGGCTTCAACGAAACCAAAGTTCAATTGTTTTTCTCTCAATATGAGGAATTGTTGAAAGAATATTCTTACCCACCTAATAGGATTTTCTGTTGTGATGAAACAGGATATTCTGTGGTTCACGAAAATTCTTTGAAAGTTTTGTCTATAAAAGGCAAAAAGCAAGTCAGTAGGCTCACTTCAGGGGAAGGACCATCACAATTATGCTATGCATTAATGCTGCTGGAGGTCTGTTTGTTCCTCCACTTTTCGTGTTTCAGAGGAAGAGAATGGATCAAACCCTGAAAAAGGATGCTCCTTACGGAAGTGTTTTTTTATACCCAGGAAAGTCGATGCATTTTGGCAGCGGGATTTTTGAAGTGGTTAGAAAAGTTTGTTGACTGTGTTAAACTCACGAAGGAATGCTTAGTGCTCTTGACTCTCGGTGGTCACAGTACGCACAAGGACTTGTAAGTTATTTTGTTTGCAAAAGCAAATCATGTTCATATGTTAAGCTTGCCTCCCCGTACTATCCACAAGCTTCAGCCTTTAGATGGTGCCGTTATGAGGCCATTTATGACTACATTCAGTGCGGCTTGTGGGAACTGGATGCACAAATATGGACAGCTGGGTCTAAAAATCCACAAAAGGGACATCTGCGGTTTGGTTAAAACAGCATTTACCTCAATTTGCAGGATGTATCTAGCCAAGTCAGCTTTTGAGTGTACTGGAATACGAATACGCTCATTTAACAGACACCTGTTCACAGATATTGATTTCATTCCAAGTAGGATGAACCAGCACATCCGTGGAAACAGTTCGAACGAAGAGGCTCAGAATTGTGAAACTCCATCAACCTCGAGAGACTTTCGAGATGTGATCAGTAAAATATCACCTGCACCAGAAGAAACAGTGAAGAAAACAGCAACCAGAAAAAAGATTGTAGAAACTAGTGAAGTGTTGACATCGACAGCCCTGGAAAGTAAAGAGGAACTTAAAAGGCAGAAAATAGAAAAAGGAGAACAAAGGAAAGCAATGAAAGAGGAAAACATGAAATCAATTATGAAAAAAAATAAGAGGAATATTAGCAAGAGGAAGGCAAAGGCTGTTCTAAAAACCGCCAACATTCAAGAAAAACGACGAAAGTTGAAATTTGGGGACAATGAAAAAGATGAGACAGGCGGAAAGCTAAAAGAAGATGAAGCTGATAGTACTGAGTGTGTGATGTGTGGCGAAACTTTCCAGGAAAACTGGGTGCAGTGTTTAGACTGGGGCGGCAGGGCACAAGAAGGATGTGCGGACCGCGACAGTATCATTATTTTTTTAGGTGTGAGCACTGTAAATAAATTTTAAAATGTTTCTTTTTTTCAGGTACGGTACTTTGCATGTTTTTTCCGTGTTTTTAGAATTAGTAGTCTTAATCATAATTGTAATATGCATTATTTTGAAATGTGCTGTACTGGGAACCTTTTTTAAACATAGATAACGTAAGATATTTTTTTTTTTTTTAATATTTTTAAAATATCTTATATTACAATATTGTGAAAATTATTCATATGATCATTTTGTGCATATGTTAAACTTCATGTCCAGTACATAGTTTTAATATATAATTGTAAATAATAACGCAAATTACAAAAATACTCTTAAAGTGTCCGGCACTGGGGTAGTTTCCCTACGCAAACAAATCAACCTACTCACTAATATGCAAACGAACCAACCTACTCGCACACTAATATGCAAATGAACCAACCTACTCAAACACTAATATACAAACGAACCAACCTACTCAAACACTAATATACAAACGAACCAACCTACTCAAACACTAATATACAAACGAACCAACCTACTCGCACACTAATATGCAAACGAACCGACCTACTCACACACTAATATGCAAATGAACCAACCTACTCGCACACTAATATGCAAATGAACCAACCTACTCGCACACTAATATGCAAATGAACCAACCTACTCAAACACTAATATACAAACGAACCAACCTACTCGCACACTAATATGCAAATGAACCAACCTACTCAAACACTAATATACAAACGAACCAACCTACTCACACTCTTGTGAGCGTCAATCCTATTAGTTACTGAAGAGGAGTATTTTCCATGTTATGTATTTATAGATTTAGACAAATTGTTTGAACATCTAATGGAGAAATTTTGTACTAATGAAAATGGCAACATTTACTGTTCGACCGTTATGTAATGATGTTAGGATTGTATACATTTCCAAATTTCACTCTGGCAAATATGAGTTTCAGGATGTTGCGAGCAGCTAGTACAAACTTTTCACTGCCCAGCCAGCAGTACAAATTAAGTAAGTTATGGCTGAGTTAAGTATGTAGAACTGCAGATCAGAACTTACGTATGTTTTATCAAAGTGAAAAGTATATTTACAGGGTCTGATCTCGTATTATTTTATACTAACATAGTGTGGTTCTCACTAGGTGGCCCAGCTTCTTTTGAATATTCAACAGCGAAACATGCTTAATATAATTTTAAAATGCAGGTAACTTAATGTTTCCTTCAATAAAAATTTTGAATCCTTACAATGATGCCAAAATTGTTTCAATATAGAACTTGATTTAACAAATTTTAATAATGGGCTTGAACACATTCTTGTAACACAATTTAAGAGGGAGTGGTACATAATTCAATGCTAAAAGGATTAATCTATAACTGTTGGTTTATTGAAGCCAAGTTGCGAAAATTAAACAATAGCAATCCTAGGCAATCGTTTTAGCCAACATTTTAAACAAAATTGTTTCCAGCGTTACAAACTTCTGAGGCGCAATCTCTGATGTCGGAACATCGTGCATTTAATTGTGGCGCAAGAGATCACGCGTAACAAATTAGTAATTTTGGATATATATTTACTCATAAAGCTGGCAAATACAATTATCTAGGATTGTCATTGAGTATTTTATCCGTATTATGTTCGAAAAAAAGCGTAGAAATCAATTCATGTTTTCAGCGTTTATTTATCTACTACGCACTCTTAAGGTGCAAACGTAACTAAACACATCACAAGTTTTCAGGAGGACTACTTTCATAAGACTGGTTTATACTGTCGTTGAACAGACCACTCTGGACTACAATTGTAACGACTACAGACAGTTCTATAAACGGATATCCGGGCAGCAACCAGACTTCTTCAGTAGCAGCAAAAAATAATTTATTTACATTCACAAAAAATGTATCAATATGAGCTTTTTTTTTATAAGGCACAGCGGGTAGTGAAACGTAGTAGCGTTGCGTTGCCGTTGGGACTTCTAGAAAGTTTCCCATTTTCCTCGCTCTTGCATTCTGTTGCTACTCTACTCCCACTTAATTTTACTTAATAAACTGACTGGGTGACGGCCATAGCCTACCTTTCAGGTTGACTTTCTGGCTCCATCTTTGCCTTCAGTTATCCATGGTGACCCTACCAGAAGCACGACGTACTGCGTAAACTTATTTAAAATCTCAATTGAAATTCTGATTAAGGCTGCAAAATCGATTAACGATTATATAAGTGCAGGTACCACAATTCTGTGGCGAATACTTGCCGAATATTATATCATAATTTATTCTTCCCTTCAGTCTCCACCAAGAAATACTAAATTGTTTACTCACCGGACTGCATGTATCAGGACATCAGAGAGCCCCCAGAGGGTGCAGTTGTGGGCGACGAAGGAGAAGCCGATGGCACTCGCTCCCGAGTCCTGGTTCACCTTCAGCTCCTTGATAATGAGTGGTTCCAGATTAGGTATATTGTATGTCCGGTCTCCTGCAACATGCCCACATGTACACACATTCAGACTGCTAACCTCAGCACTGGTGCAAACACTCCAGATTGACAACACTAAACCCGGTCACCTCTGGACCACACTACTTACGGGCGCAGTCTACAGTAATCATCATTTTTTTTTATTTGTACCGTGTATTTCGTTTTCTTATTTGAGACAAATTGTGAAATCTTGCTCTTAGGAAATTTTTGTTATCTCTCATAGCTTTTACGTAATGACTTGTGGTAAACGTCAAAATTTGCATTTTACGGGTTTATGTACACCACTAATACCAACTGACATACCAAACTGAAAAAAAATTCACAATGTATAACAATGTTGTAGGCTACAACTTGTACAAAAAATTGAAATGTTTTCGTATTTAAATAAAAATGCTGAATTTTGAAATGAAAATTTTAAAATGTCAATAATATTTAAAAATACAGAACGTTACAATGTGCTCCTCAGCTCGATACACAAAAGGAACTAAGCAAATTGCGGTAAGATGGTGAAACATTTTAAAATTATGCAAATTTTTTTAATCTAATCATTTTTATATTCTTAATTTGTGCAACTTTATCTACTCGATTCATTTCGATAATCTGTGCAGCATATAGAAGTGATTTGTGTAATGACATGTTCAGGCATGTACTCTTGAATTTACGTTAAAATTTTACCAAACAACTCTACAGAACGCACCTATACGTACCTTGGTGTGAGACACAAATTCCATTCGCCTCAGTATCATTCGAAAGGTTGTGTAAAGAGGTATGTATAGATGTAGTCTACCGGGGTTTTTCAGAATTTATGCTATAATTTAAAATCAACAGTTCTGTCGACCATTTTGTTGGAATGTTTTTTATTCTGTCAGACCACAGGTGGTTTGGTTTAAGTTTGGACGCGTTACATAAAACAGCGTTATGGGTGCATTATAGTGGGCAGATATCTTGGCTTCTCACAGCGCGGTTGATGCGGTTGACAACGGGACAGGGGAAGAAGAGAAGATAAGGAGGCGTCACACAGTCGACAGCCGTGTAGTAGCTGTTAGGAAAATATCGACCCTCAGTGTATACCCGAAAATATAAGGTGAAGCTGGTAGCCTGCAGAGGCGCGGGAAGGAGAGATGCCCATGACAGAGAGCGGGAACTAATAAAAACCGTTATTCTGTTTTGTGATCAGGGGCGTCGTAAACACT
>PNEQ01119055.1:0-18474 GCA_003012365.1 Medauroidea extradentata
TACAGAGCCGTGGTACTGCCGTACGGTCATTACGAGGAATTCCAAAGCCGCCATTACCGAAGGAAGGGTCTTTGTAGTACGACTTCAGCTGGTATCTCCACCAGGACGGGAAGGACGATCAACTAACATTCCGTCGTCTACTCATGGTTTTGTGCAATAAGAAGAAAATCTACGGTAATGTCTACTATCAGATTACGTATATCCAGGATAGAAGAGGTTCCCAGTAGTTTAGATGTAGATTGTGGACTATACTCAAATTTAACTTTTCATTTTCTTAATAACTACACTTTGAGATTTTAATTAAACATGATAAAATTAAATGTTGTGGAAGCGGTAATGTTTCGTATTGTTTGAACAATCATTTCACTAATCGTTCTAATAAAATACAGATTTTTCTTGTCTAATTTCATACGTTCTATTTACACTCATTACATGTGCAAAGCTAATGCTAGTGTTGATCTATACGCTAGATACCCACACCCCCATTAATGTTAACGTACAGATAATTTCTGATTACGTTATACGTTACAAAAAAATTGTAATATGGACCCTATACCGACTTTCAGCGTATTGGTTAAATAACACATATTGCAGTATTACAACATGAAAGTTATTTTGAATGTGCCTTAAACTTTCCGGAAAATTAACATAATTTATGTTAACTCGTGTATAATTAACTTCAAAATTGGCACACCCACATTTATATAGGTCTACAATACTCTGCTTACTTCAATCATAAATGTAAGTATTCATATTTTTATTCAAAGTCTGCGATTTAATTCCTACACGAACAAATGTAGTACTTCCTTATGTTTAGCTGTTTATATAACTTATGAAATAACTTTAGTGAACTCATCTGTATTAATATAACTGATAGTATTACGTAAAAGTATAAAATGTGGTTCAAAGTGTTTCATTACTTTTTTCACATGTTATAAAAGCTTTATTAACACATGAACTACTCTCTTAGAAAAATTAAAATTTACACAAAAATTAAACCATTTATTAAATAGTAAACTACAAAAATATATAATTGGTTTGTAATTGGTTTAGTAGTTTCCAATATGAAACAAATCATTTATTAAAATGTGTTGCACTATCCTTCTCCATTTTCAAAAGTTCAAAAGAATATATATGTGTGTGTTCTGAATTCAAATATTGGTGCAGTACATTACCTCAGTTAAAACATATACGTAATTAATTGTTTATGAAATATGGCACAAAAATGGTATGAATTCATGATGCGACATTTTCTCAAATATGACACACACAGCATTATAACCTTCCTAAGTTAAATGTTTTGATAAAAATGTGTGCAAACATAAATGTTGATAACTTTACCAAAATTTGACATATGGTACCTAATATTTCGAAATAGCAGGGATGTGCAAAATTAGAATATCATGTTATCAAAATTATATTAAATTATTACAATTTTTAAGGACAGTCAGTGTACGTTATAAGGTTTAGAGGAACTCGGTTAACGAATTTAACGTTTAAGGACTCACACGTAGATATAAATGGACACATAATTTATATACATGTACACAATATAGATAAAAACTGATCTCTATGGCCTATATTTCATTCGGAGTGCTGACGTTCGATTAGGTTTTGGGCCAGTGTTAGTTTAACTAGTCCTAACTAATAATCTAGACCACTTAAACAAGGCGGAGAACTAGTGGACTAAAAATAAAGACTAGAAGATGTGGCGGAATACAAGTATAGAGATCGTATTACCGCGATTGTGTGTGTGTTAAAAACGTTGAGTCATAATGTTGGTCGTGTACAATTTAAGAGGAAGCAGGTTGCTTTGTACTAATTTTAGCAGCGCTTCTCGAGAAAGACCAGCACAGCTTTATGGAAAAATACTAAAATGCACAATGAGGGCAGCTATATATGCGACAAAGAGGTTATACTAAGAGAGAGATACAACCAAGTTAGCAACAACTTTTCTTAGGGTCAGTAAAGTGCATAATTTTTGTGTAGCACGTTCCATTCTGCAGTCTTCTATAACCACACAATTTGTAAAGACTATAAATTTATCTTCCTTCTATTGGCCCACAGATAATCTTACAGAGAAAAAAAATTATACTCTCTCCACTGGGCTACAACACTTAAATATTTTACAAACGTTTGCCAAAAAAAAATATACAGTATTGAATTTTGGAATGACACCTAACCGATGTTAATGGTGCTAAGGAACAATTAATTTAATACCCGGGATGTTCAACCGTTACTTCTTGTGACCCCCTATGTTGTAGTTCTCATCATTAAGTTTTCCGTTCCTTACGGTGAATAATCTTTTGTGGTTTATGTGGCGTGTGATGCTACTAATACCGTATTATTTTCACACGTTAACTAAGTAAATTAAAAAAAGCTTAACAAGAATTTAATTCTTGATTTAACTACCTTTAGAAGTTTCAATTACATGAATTCAGTCTTGGGATTCACTAAATTAGGAAACAACTTCCTCATGTCAGGCTATAATTTCAAGCCATATATGGCCATCCAATTCATAATGCTTATTTAGACCCGTACCTATCATAACGACGTCCATATATTACTACAGTTTATAATGTTAGAATGAATTAAAATTATAAGTCTCAACAAAACATCCTTTTTGATACAATATGAATATTTACGTGCTGCACGTGATAGCAATATTCACAACAATGAAACCTGAAATTAATACGATAATATTATTTACAGTGTGTTCGCTGTTACTGAAGTTCTTTGTTTTTATAACTAACGTTTCTTTAAAATTTATGTTAATGCCGCCTTATATTCACGTCATTGACAGGTTATGAAAACACACTGATTTTTCTTAAAAGCCATGTACTTCAAACTTTAATGACAGAAAGATAAGAAACAATATTGTTCATTGTACTAAGAGTAACCAAGTTTTTACAATACCTAATAAAAAACTGTGCAAGTATATTTTTATTTTAGCGAGTCATATAAACGTTCTGTTTCTTGCTGAAAACAGTCAAGAAACTCAAGCAGTCTTTAACTGAACAACTAAAATGTTCTTGGGAAAAAATTGGCCACTCGCTGTAATAATTTTTTTTATCCGTTTCATCTGTGCCACCTGTAATTCAGGTATTTGTTAATATATCGGCAATGTTTTATGATTATCTTTGTAACATGACAAATTATGTTCTGTTGAATTATTTGTAACTAATATTTTTATCAGTAACTGTACATAGTTAAACATCTTCTCATCTGCTAGAACACGCTCATATCATTTGGAACTATTATTTTTGGCTCAAAAAATATTCTTCAACGCCTTTAAATAGTTGCGTACCATTACAGTGTACGCACCGAGCATGTGTTTACGAGATACATTTCAATGCTACAAAATGGGAGTTCAAAATACAGTAATGTTCTTTAAATAATATTCACCAAAGGGATGTGTAAACATAAACTGAATTACACAATAACATTTAAATAAACCACGGAGTCGAAATTTTAAAACCTTTAGTAAAAATCGCATCGAAAAATGTTGTTCTGTATAGGGAAACTCTAGTGTATTTGTAATGAAAAATAGTAATGCTAAATTATTGGCCCAATCTTATTACTAAGGCCAAAACAGAGAATTGATATTTATGTTGCAGAAGCATAATTGACGTGTATGTATATTGACATGCGTTTCATAATACAGCGTTCATTAATAAATATCAGTGGTATCAGCAACCAAATAGGATGCAGTTTAGTTTAAATATTTAATCTGTTAGGCTACACTAATATATTTTATAAGTTTATTCATGAACGTGAGCTTGTAAAAACATTAACGATGTAAAATGTTTCGCAAATCACCAAGCTGGTCTAATTTACACAAGTTTCTGGCTCAGAAATAACTGTCAAGTCATACTGCAGTGCATATCGGTATCAAGAAAGTAGTCAAGTAAAATGCTTAACTGTGATTGCTAAATAATAATTATATGAATAGAGTTATGTTATTTAAAAATAATTTGTGAGAAATTCAGCTGCTTTACAACCAAAACTTACTAGCACAAAACTTCCACAGTTGTATTTAAATATATATACACACACATACATATATGTGTGTGTAAATATGTGTAATAGACTTATCTGTGGGGTCGTGGAAACAATAAATGATCAATCAGACATACATTACGAAATGAATCGGCCATTGCTTGAAGGGACAAATAATACCGGCATTTTTAGGAAGATTTTGAATAGATTAAAAATTGTAATCATGATGTACATACAGGGAATCAAACCTGGCTCCTCTTTCTTTTAAAATGCAATTTCTGTGTTAAACCACATAACGCCGTCTAGAAGCGTATATGATAATTAATATTTGTGAATATAAATAAATTACTTGTATGTACACATCCACACACACATATATATAAATAACCCGCAAATTTATTTTGACATAAAAATGTTCCTTGTCCTAGAATTGGTAAAAGCCTTCTACTAGTATTGCACCGCTTTCGTCGTGTCGACCTGTCGCGCCTTTGTCCCCCCCCCGGCCAACGTTTTATATAGCTGTTGATTGTATCGTAAAGGGATAGCCGGGATTTTACCTAGATTTTAAGCAAGAAAATCTCGTCGCAAAATATTTGTAACAGGAGTGGATCATACAACGTTCCGTTATAATTAATACTGAGTCGCAAAAAGAAAGAGTCACTATTTATAAGCTCACAGCGGAGAACTGACAACGGAATGGGGCTACGTTACTTCAATGACTTGCGCCTTTAGGCCATAATTTATTACGCTCCTGCAACTCTTGAACTTTTAAGCTTTACACTCTTTACCAGAAAAAGTTATTAGATACTTATATTTTAGAGATTTCACGGATTTCAGAGAGAGCGATTAAAATGTATTTACTCAGTGATAAACATTAAAAAAATGTAGAATGTACATTCAATGATTAACTTTTAGATTCGAAATTATTGAATATTCATTGATTTGTCAGTGGTTTTCCGCTGATTCGAATATTTTAATATGCTTTACCTGGAATTTGTGAAAACTACTGGAATAATAGCGAATATTCATTTACTCCGATTTAGAGTAGACGTTTAAGAATTTTACAAATTTTACTTTATACGGGGTCTTAAGAGGACTTGTATGAACAGTGTTACTGCACAGCATGCTTGTGAGAAATGCTTCGCCGATATTTCTTTACCACGGACAAGACTGCATGAAACCGAATTATATACTGTGGAAACTCAATAGTAAATAATCTGTCTTTGTTAACGAACCACATTATATTAGCCCTTAAGATTAAGATAACTACGCCCGTTAGCAACTACATTACCTTTATACGCGGTTCGTTGAACGTGCGTATAGCTTCTATGTGGATTTCTTTTGTATTGGACATGAAGCTATGAAATTTAATTTTAACAGTTAATTCAGTGTGGGGAAAACTTCGACGGATGGTTCTAGTTTTGTCTGTCATGAATCCGTGCTGTATATATAAAGACTTGCATATTCAGCTACTATGGGGCAGCAAATGTTTTATAAGCATTTCTGAAATAGTTGAAGTGCATTTTGACGTGTCTGATTTTTACCAATAAACACACTAGGAGTAGTTCAATAGTTCTCCTGAAACAATTTTGGGAGAACAGTGGCAAACAAATATGTATATCCGTTTTCTCGGGAGAACAAGTGTCCTCCAGACTGCAATTTTTAAGTTTCCAAAACATAGATTTAGTTTAGAATTTAGTAAAATATATCTAGTTGTTAAACCAACAAACTCGAGATTGTTGTGTCTTAAAATGATACAGAATAGGAATTAGTGTGTTTCTTAACATTTATTTCTTATGTGCTGCTAAATTAATCAGAATATAAGATAATGAGGAAGGTTTCTAGTAGTTAGGTACGTAAAAAGAAACATTTAAGAACATTTTCTTCTGCCATGATGCAGAGCAGTGGGAGGTACAAAAATATATTGTTGAAACGGCAGACATTCATTAACCGGCTGCTACACAAAAGTGACTTATCAAAGTAGGATACTTGTCATGTCAGGGCAAGGGTGCCGAAGCTTCGTGGTTGTGAATCAGTGACACAGTGGGATGACAAACTGTGTGTTTGGAAGGACCAACCATCACTCTGAATTTTTATTCACAGTGACCAAGATTTGAGAGAAAAAAAACAACAGAATAATTTTCACTTTGCATGTTTAAAACATAATTTATCATTACAAATCTGTAGTGTAATGTCTTCAAATAAAGTAGAGCAAACAATTAAATATAAATCTAACTTACAAACGCCATGTTCCCATTATGGGTTCCGTACAAAATAGAAACCTGCAAGATGTTAAGTAGTTTAATAAATAGAATATACAAATCCAAACCGGCTCTTTACCTGTACTAGATGTATGGCAATGTTATGAACAAACCTAGCCACGCTAATTTCTCGTGGAACGTTACTTAGAATAATTTACAATGAATGTAACGCAGCAAATAATTTGTATTACCCAATGATCTGTCCGGCTTCTATCTGGACGAACACCTGTTCAAGGTCAACACTGAAATGGTTTAAGATTCACGTCAGATGGATTTAATTTATTCATTAGTCTGTAGACAACAAACACAGCTATATACTTTTGATGCACCATATAGTTAAAGCACGAACATATACCGTCATGTGTATTTGTTTTAGCAGAGATAAGGACAAATATAGAAAGAAATATTTTCTTTAAAAATTTACAATTTTCACGTCAGTGACGAAGATCATGGAATATTTTGTCCTGTTCTGTGGAGGAAAAGTGGTACTAAAATTGAAATAATATACAAGGTACAAACCAAGTAATTTGAAATTTAATAATAAACATATATCGTACATAAAGGGTAAACAAGGGGTCAGGATATCGCATCCTGGATGCAGACTTCATGCTGCATAGAAAGAAAGGTTTGGTTGATTCAACCGTATACAAGCGTGTAACAGTTGAACCAACCAAATATTTGGTTGCCTGGCAGGTATAGTTATCCCGAAAGGATTGTTTAGTCCAGTTAAATATACATTTTGTTAGGACAATAATGCCAATACTTGGCGCGTTTCATATGTAGTTCAGCCAAAAAAAATTTCTTGAATCAAAAACATACTTGTTTGGCCATATACAAACATATATACGATTGAATCAACTAAATATTTTTCTCTGTGTGGACGTCCATAGGCACCTTCTGCCATAAACGACGGCATGGAATCAGCCACTACAATGGAGAAGAAAAGGGATGCATAAAGCTGGGAAACCACGAGATCCCTGGGAAGATCCGCCTGCCATCGACATCATTCGGCACGGTTCCCACTTGCGAAAATCCTGACCGACTCCGAAGGAAATTTGAGTCTCAATTTTGGAGTACCATACAGAAACATTGTGGAAACTACTTCCAAATATATTAAAACAGTTGTATTAAATTAAATTCATATTTTAATTCAATTATTTAATAATATAAATGCTCCGTAATATTAATATAATATTTATTTGTTTCTTTTTACAGGTATACAGTGGAAAATGGTGCATTCAACATTCGTATCAGGAGGAAGTAGTGTAAATATTGAAGATGTCCCATTCCAGGTAACTTCGAGGGATATTTAATGGTTAACTAAACTAATTTTTTTGTAGGTAAATATTTTTACTTAGTTCCGTTTGGTAATCAGCTTAGTACTATGAAAAAACGGAACACTTTTTACTCGTACGGCATATGATAGTATGAAACCCGTTTCCTAAATTCTGATGTATGGCACGTTATTAACTTAATATGTTCTAATTAACTTCAATCAATTCATGAAAGAAATAATAATTCTTTTACAAAATCAAATTTCTTTTAAGCTTTAACTAGGCTGGTTTCAAGCAAACGTAATTAATTAGAAACTTTTTATACTTATACTGTAACAAATTCGCTGTTCTCGTGGCAGCCAGGTTCGTTTGAGATTGTGGGTTTGATAATTGAATACGTGAATTGAATTAAATATGTTAATTTATTACTATCTCTATACAATAATTCACATAAATTATACAACACCACCCTCTTTAAATAAATATTTACTGATGTTGTACGCCGGTAATATCATTAAAATTATAATATACTACTATAGTGTAAAATTATTTAAAGTCTCTCTTCCAAACCAGTCCTCTGATTGTATAAGTCTGTTTGTAGAAAAGTCTCGCAATGTGAAGCTACAGACCAACCTGTTCTTCCACTCCTACACTTACTCATCCAACTCCAAGAGTACGACCGTCATTTACAACTGCGCATTCTCTCCTTAATCTGCTGGTCCCGATTCGTCCCTCGCTGCCATGCCAGTCGCGCACACTATCCGGCTAAATGCCACAATCCCTCTGTCGCTGCTTGCAGTGGCCGATATTTACAGTCGCCTGCGACGACACCCAGAACATTCTTATGGCTCGCTGACAAAGCTGGTTGATGTAAGCTGAACTCTCTGGTAGTTCCGGTAACATTCATTGATGTTCGAGTTGAATGACTGTCAAGGATGATAGACAGGTGCTCACTTATTCAGAAAGCTCATGACGTCAACCAGGACCGAGCGGCCCGCGTCGCCCAGATAGGGAAGACAGGGAAGGGGGAGCAATTCGCCGTCCTGTCGCTGGGACTGGTGGTAGCGAGCAGGGGAGGAGGAAGTGGCATGGCTCATATGGTCACTTAGCCTAATGCCGTCGAGAGCACTTACTTGTCACAAAGCTTTTCTTCCCGGTTCACCAAAAATAAGCCAATTATTTTTCAAAACGTAGTTCTGCTCATGGCAAGCAGTATGTGCAAATATATTGACAGTAAATGTATGGGTTATAAACATGTTTACTTCATTTATCATTAAAAAATATGTCATAAAAAGTGCGTATCGCTACTATACAAACTTGGAGGTGTGAACAAAATATACTGGGATACGTTTGGTGTGACAATTAAGGTTTGCCCTTTAAGAGTCAATGTTTTATTTTATTTCTGTAAGGCAATAATGTTTTGTTTATTTCTTATGGTTATGTTTCTTTTATGTCTGGCAGCTTTGTCTATGCCGAGGGTTAGGTGGTTGATCTGTGGTTAATATTGAGAGAGGAAGGAAAATATGTTTTGGAAAGTAGTAACTTTGTTTAACCTCGTTCGTTGTTATTGTGGCTGGATTAAAAAGAAATAGTAATAGTTTAAAATTATTTTCATTTTTTCCGTCATCATCAAGTGTCTTGCAGAAAGATTTAACGTCGAGAAGGAGCATCTACACCAGTTAAGTGACATTTGAAATTTCAAGTAGTTACAATAAAATTTTAACTTCAGCCTCTCATATACAGAACTTGAACGTATTAACCTACATTTATTTTAACTCGCGGATACTCTGACAGAGGGAGTCGCCCTTTTGCTTGACGGGACTGAGTTACTGCCGTGGAAATTTTAATTTCGACTTATTTATGCGTGTAGTGAAAAAGTTTTCAGTCATTTTTATTCAGCACGTTGCAATGGTATTGGGGAAAATCTAGTTAGCCATGTTCTACGTGATGATATGATGCAGTTGTGGCTTATCTTCGGCTAACTGAAGCAGATGACACTTACTTGAAGCTTTGGTGACGCCTGCTGGTTGAATAATCGTATACGGCGAATGGCGTTTAGCAAGGATTGTATTTGGCTCTAAAATGATTGTGGAGGAGTGTCCTCTTTGCTGATTATATGACGACATGACAAGCTACACTCTGAAAAATTATAATTTAAGCCAATCACATTTGTACCATCAACATTATTATAAAACCATGAATTTTATGTTTTTGTTAACTCGGTGCCACTAATCACGAGTATTGCGACGCATATACTGGAATCGGTATCTTTATGTTGTCATCTATTTCGTGCAGATATTAAGTTCAGTGCTCTTAAAAAAAAAATTAAAAAACATGAAACTAAAATACAAAACAACACGGTGTGAAACTCTGAGCAAAGTATGTGAAGATAATCATAACGTAGTTGGTAATACGTAAAATAAGTTTGGGATATTTTTAAGGAAACAAATTTATTTCGTGATCCGCAAAACGATTGCACTACCCTTAGCAATACAAAAAGAAAAATTAATAACACACAGCCAAATGTTACAATTTAGTACGCAATTTATTTTTGTTACAAAAAAAGTGTAATCAACACGGAGATCCGAAAAATTATTTATGGTGTACAGTTTATTTCACATTTGTGTAACATGGTAAACGCGTAAACGCGTCCCGTTAAATAATTCCGACAGACCTAAACTTCCTGCATCTAGGTAAACCTCAGTACTTTAAAGACCGACGAAGGAAATCTCGCCATAATTTTGCTGCGAAAACTCATCTTTTTCCCGCAGTCATTCCCTATAGAAGCAAACTATTCGGCAATACAAGGGACATATTCAACGTCACCGCTTGCTGTCGCGAAAGAGTTCGCACGAACGTCAGTAAAATTTTCTTACAAAGAAATCGTGTTGAATAAGAACAAATATGTATAAACACGTACAAAATAAGGTTTCTGACTAAATAATCCAGTATGCGATCAATGTTACACGCAGTATGCAGTTGCACAAAATTATAACTGGTGTGTTGTAAAGATCGCAAATATTAAATAGGTATAACACGCACACGAATCAGTGACATTCCTCAAATCTTTAAAAGTCTTTGAGCAGAACGAAAATTGGCTGATAAAGCGCGCGATCGAAATTTTGAGCAATTGAAAGCCCACTGCGCGTAATAAACCAGCAATACACTAAAAATATCACACGGAGAACTGTTACAACCGCATTTCGTAGTCATCTTCCAATGTGCTCAGTCATCATGTTCTCGTGGGATCATGTACTTAAATGCTGCCACTTTTCACTATCCTTAGCAGGACACGAAGCTAGGATCCCTACACAAATGTGCATGAGACAAATCATGTCTTGTGTCTAGAAATAATTTCTTGAGGAAACTCTTACCTCAACACACCTTTCCATGTTTCTGTTTGGTGACCACGAGTAAGCCACCTTAACCACAGCGATAGTCTCTCTCACTTACAGGGTGCCCCCTGCGCAACACCTCGTCTACATTTACGTCAGTTTCCTCGTCTCTCCTCCGATCTCGTGAATGATGAGAGACGAACCACCCTGGCGATTTCTTTCATGATAAAAATGCCGTTACATCGGGCCACAGCAAATTTCGGGTAGTTAGTCATTTAAAGAAAAGTGCTCTAATCTGCAGGCGCTCAACACCAAACATCTCGACAAGACAAGGACACAAATTAAATGTGTCGGACCTAATGCTGACAACCTACAACCTCCATTTTTAAGGTCACTTGCACCTGAATAAATGTATTGTAATATACTCTCCTCTCCCTGCAAGAAAATTTAATAGGCTGCAGGAAAAAAAGTCCCAAATATTAGAACAAATAACTGTTCAAGTTACCATTTATACAAAACCCATCCTCATAAAATTAATTAATAATCGCACGAATAAAACATGCTATAATTGAGATAATGGAACAAGAAATATGAAAAACACCGAAACGCCCAAATAATGTAGCTATGCCATCAATTATTTTACTTATAACATTTCTTACATAGAGATCGCTGTTGGTGTCATTATTATAAGATTTCATAACAGATACATGCGGACTTTTAATTATTTTCTCTGTAGTGAAATAGCAAAGCATGACACACAAAGAAGTGAAGAAAGGTATAGTCCTAGAAATTCCTTTTTAAGGCAATAATAATATTTTATTAATATGATTAACCTTGATAATTAATTGGTATTCCTATATAATACAAGTACACCAATTAAAATTAACTTTCTACATGATCTCTCATATGTTTAGTAGAATTTCTTTTATTTTATTTGGTATGCCTCACTCCATACGTCCGTGAGGGAAAAGTACGAGACTTCGTAATGTAAATCAAATCAACCACCTTCCCATAAAAACTTATGAGAGGACCTAGAGTCAGTCAATAAAAAATACCCATACCAAGGTCCTCCCAGTACCAGGATGTATAAAACTGTTGAATGCAGTGTTCAAAAGTACCATATTTACATCATATGTTCTTTGGTAGGAGGTAGACAAGTAATTTTGCCTTAACTCCGCCACACGTAAAAACAAGTAATTTTAAACAAATAAGTGCTTATTTCACTTATTTACTTAAAATCTTTGCTAAACTGGATCAAGAGAAATAATAGTTTGTTCAACAACCCAAGCAAACAGTAAAAAACTTTTTCAGTCGCTATCTCTCCTGAATATATCCAAAGTTTTTTGAAAATTTTACTATATAATTAAAGTAAACGCTGATGACCTCATTCTACGCTATCTGGGTATTAATTAAACAGTTGTTTGTGGTACTGTCAGTCATTACACCTAAAATATGTGTAGGATGCTAGTATGCATCTTGGACTTTTTTTCCTCGCATCATGTTTAGTTAAACGAATACCCATATTTGCTCATACCAGCGAATCATGATAATATTAAATAATATTTCTTATTTCTTCTGTTGCCCAAACTTGCTTTCTTTCTTGATTCCCTATTAGAAAATACCCTTGACAAAATTAAAAGCACCTCTTTTCGTTATTGAATATTTATAATGAGCTCCGTTCCTAAGTCATCTTCCCCACGCTATTTTCTAATTTTTTTTGAAGTTTCAGGAATAGGCCTATTAAGAAAATATATTAGAATATTTTCAATAACCACATTGTCTTTTAATCAGTGTGCATACGGGGGCTCGAATACTTATAACATGGGATCAACTACATCATTTTTCCGCCCTCGTATGTGACTAATGCTTAACTTGAAACTGCTTAGATGAATGATCCATCGACTACCTTTGTTTACCTGCAGAGGCTGGAAGAATAGCGAAATTAAAAACTGATATTCCATAGTATGACGAAATTCAGAATATTGCAGAAAATACACAAACCTCTCCATACCAAAAGTACAAGCCAAAGTTTCCTTAATACAGGCATGTAGTCCAAGTTGTCTTTGATCTGTTTGTGGCAATTTCATACTAGCAATAGCAATATACCTTATTTTTCATTATTCACTTTGTAGAAACATGCCAAAACATATATTCTGCTAGCATTCACAAGATGAATGAATCTGTGAGTTTAATAAAGTCGGTGGAGCATTTGGAAATAAGAAATGAGACACTCATTGGTTTAAACCCATTTGCTTGTTCAGCAACCCATCAAAGCGTTTCTATGGCATTCTTAAGCAAAACGACCCAAAGTTAACACTTGAAATATTTGAATTGTTTGCAAACTGCGCCAGTTATCTGTTTTCAGAGATAGTTTTTTCAATTTTTTTTTTAAATCTATTACTACCCTTGCTATGGTTCTTATTTATTTTACTGTTCCTATTTTCTTTGGTCCGTATCTCCGAAGATTAAAGTTATTTACTAACAGATTGATAATGTGCCCATCTAGCTGAAGAAAACACACATATTTCTGATTGTAAAACAAGTGCCGACGAACCTGCTACGCATCTCGGGTTGCAGATTCCGATTACTTTTAACTACTTTGACTATACGGCAGCGAAACAATTAAGTATTTTCTCCAGCGGGTTAAACATATAACTGAAGGAGTTGATTTACTCGGCCACGACTACCCGAAATATACTCGACTGATGACCCCTACATACGCTGTCCACCACCCCGCAGTTTGACGACGAAGAAATTATCACTTTCCCTTCGGAGTTAAATACGTGTTACTTGCTTGCTTACATATTCGCGTCTCTCTTCAGCATCCAGCGTACTCCTCTGTTAGCCTTGCGTCTCTTCCCCACCCCCGAGCACATGGAGGTGACGAAGTTCCTCTCAGCCAATCAGAGAGAGGCACTCTGCCACCCGCGAACGCGTGAGTCCACTATTAAGGGCCTACGTATTCATTGCAGAAAACCAAGTTGGATATTTTAACATCGTTAAATTACATTGATAACCTTCCGAGTATTGAATACAATTGACATCTCTTAATTAATACATTATTACATTAAGTACCTTGATCATTGAAAGAACTGTGCAATGGAAGTGCATGACTGGATTTATTTGCTTGAACATACTCCATTGCGAAATAAATGACTGTCAAAAGAAAACTTAAAATAAAAGTAAGACAAGAAAACATAAATAAGCTGAGTATGCTTTAGTCATCAGGATACATACACAACATGAAATTCCAAAACTCGAATCTGGTCAGATAAAACAAGGAACAAACAGAAATAAAAGAAATTATAAAAATAGGAGGAAGAGGAGGGGGAAGGGCTATTATTTTGGCTTCATAGCCCACATGTGGCGTTGCAGCTGGCCTCCTAGGTCGCCAGTCGGCCGAGCACTAATTTGTAAAAACTATAATTTATTAACATATGTGAATTTACGCTAATTGCATTACTATATTTGATCAAGTGGGGCTTGGTAGGTTACATTGATACCATACAAGACATATCTACTCTATAATTAATGGTAGTGACAGTTTTAGGTGTTTTTATATTAACTATAGATGGCGTATCACATACCCTTAATGTTTGACGAGTACGTCGTACCTGCACGTACCTATGACAAATTCACTGTAATAAATATTAACGTTGAAGCTATTGCCTTTACACAATAACGTAAGAAAAATGTCATAAATTGTAGCTTATCACTACATGTTATAGTTACATGGTTTCATGTATATGTTACGAATTATATCTTCATTCAAATATCCTCCAGGCTCAAACTGATACGCTCGTCCTTCTGAACGTCTGAACTCTGCGATACATTTTGGTTCCGATTGTTTTCTGCACAATAGTATTGTCACTCCGACTATGAAAATATATAGTGGTTACTACTTCGAATTGTTGAATGTCTTGTAAGGTTTCTCGGGTCTTCTGTTTTTCTCGTCTCTTCTTATATTTATCTATTACTAGCGATAATTTTTTTTCAGTGATAAGTCCAAGATCTCTCAAAACACTAGAAGAAATTGCAGCCTTAGCTCGATTAGAAACACGATATCTGTCACTCACAAATGCAGTAGAAGACGGTTTTAGTCTGATTAGATATGTAGACGGAAATGAAAAGACTCGTCAGTTTCATTATTTCCTTCTCGCGAAGACATTTTTGTATCTTCAGCTTCAGATTTTTCTTAATCAGGTGAAATATTTTCTCTACAATGTTTTAGTTTTTCCTTTCTTGCCTTCTCATAATCTTTTGTGTTTCATTTTTATCACAACTGCCAATGTAACTGATCTTGGTAGTATGCTATGTGCGTGCGTGTGTGTATATATATATATATATATATATATATATATATATATATATATATATAACAATGCCATCCCTATGTGACTACAAATTAACTTTAATGCTAAATTTCACGGGAACATATCGCTAAGGAATATAAATTTTCCTCGTTACAAATCTTAACTTGTTGTGACTCTTGCTGCGCAAATGGTAGCCTTTTGTTTTTAAACTTAAAATCCGCCAATAGATCTGTAACTGCGCGTCAGCCTCAACGGTGATTGGGTGACAATCTTACATTCGCGCTCATCGCGTCGCATCTGTCACGAAATTGTTATTCCGGCATCATAGGTACAGACTAAATCATGTTTAATATGATGGGCATACCTTAATTGCGTTTTGCGAATAGTCACGAACGTCGTAAAATTTATCTGTTTCGAAGTTTGGTTAACTGTTATATATTATTAACAAATACAGCTAATCTTTGGATTATCTAACATTATATTATGTACATTGAAATTTTGTTGGACAACCCCGTTGCAGTCAGTTCCTGCATGTTGTTCAGAAACAAACGCCTAAATAATCTCACCATTCGAATCGTGCGCTGAACTGAAGACTAGAATAAAAGTTATGAATTGTTCTACGACATTTTACGTACACAATGAGTCAACACTACACGGAGAAATGTCCCTTCTTGTGCTGCACCTCCAGGTATTATTACATGTTCGTTATGTCAAGTAAATATAGATTCAAGTTTGGACTACCCGGGATTTGAACCTGTCGCCATAATACACAGGCGATAACACTTGCGTAAAGGTAAAACATCTGAGGAGAGCAAGAGGTACCTACAGTATGTTGCAGCGTTGAGAACATACAATGTTATTGTACAGCATTTTGCCACAAACATTTTCGCCGCCAATCTAGCCCAAGATGATGTACTTATTAAGATTTTATTTCTGTCTCTGTCTCTCTGTCTATCCCCCCTTCTCTCTCTCTCTCTCTCTCTCTCTCTCTCTCTCTCTCTATATATATATATATATATATATATATATATATATATATGAAAACACTGACTCACTGACTGTCATATCAAACTGCAGCCAAAACCACTGAACCTAGAGTTGTGAAATATTTTGTGTGTGGGTTCCCCTCAGGTCGTAGGCGAGCACTAAGAAAGGATTTTTAGAAATTCGACCACTAAGGGGGTGAAAAGGGTTGAGAGATATTTCCGAAGAAACTTCGATACAGCTCGAACCCGACAGCCTATCATCGTGCTTTTTATTTTAATATGACATACGTAAGAATGCATATTATCCTATTTAATGATTTCTCAAAATTCATAATTTGAGGGGATGACAAGACATATGTGTTTCCGTTTAAAAATCGATATCTATCGTGTCCTTTCGGATACAGAGTTGGTATTCACTTCAAAATGTTGCTTATGCAAATATCGAAAAAAGCAGTTTAAGGTTTTTTTTAAGTTCGACTTCCAAGCTGTAGAAAGGGGCAAAATGTGTTTCTTAAGAATAGTATAATATCACTGTAACATAATTGACTATCGTCGTGACTTTTACTTCAATTGGTTACGTATACAAATGTCTGTGAAAGGACTCCAAGACGTTTCCAAATTCTTTAATTAAGAGGGTGATAATATGTGAAATGTGTTTTTGATTATTCCTCCATGTCTATCGAACCAATCGAGATATCGAGTGCTCATTGCTTTAGATTGATGCTTTGGTATATTTCCCAAAGTCCATTAAAATCAAATTTTTTCGAATTCGACTCCAAAGAGTTAAAAAAAGGGTAAAATGTGTTTCCGATCCACAATCGATTATATATATATATATATATATATATATATATATATATATATATATGTGTGTGTGTGTGTGTGTGTATATATACATACATATATATATATCCCAGTGATTCTTACATAGCAACTTGACTTTTTTTTTTAACTGATGCTTCCTCAAAAACCTGAAAAGATACTTCAGGAATTTTTGGAATTCCGCACCCACAGAGGTGAAAAGGGGTGAAGAGTGAAAAAAGTGTTTTTTAATTAATCGCCTAACGGATTGTCGTGTTATTGATGTCCAAGAGACGCAAGTTAAATAGTCTAAAATGTGATGTAAAGTATTTTTTAATTCCATCTCTTAAGAGATGAAAAGACCTGGAATGTGTTATACACACTCACACACCTATACGGGACTAGCGTACCTTCTGAGGACCGCCGAGTTTAACGTCATTATGAGGACCTCTACAAATTAATCGTCAATGTTTGACAAATGTATATCAGTGAGATGGGGCAATTTTTGTGATCCTATACACACGATGAAATTTTGGAAATCAAATTATTTGTAAGATTTGTGTATGGCAAGGGTGGATTTATTGTATCTCACGAGGACCATGTGTTTGACCAGCCGATACGAGGTCCGGGGAGAAATAACGAACTTTTTCACACAGTGACTTCGAACAGACACAGTGAGAACCACCCAGTTTCTAACGGAAAACTGTACACAGCCTAGTCGATAAGATGCAAAATAAGGACCATTGTTACCGGCTACTAAATTTATACACAGCTCAGGTAATAAGGTTAAATGTAAGGACCAGGTACTGTTGGGATGTAAGCATGGCTAGACTGCTGAGGTTTAAACAACTGCATACGACGATTTGTATGCCTGCCTTTCAGCTAAGTTGTCCTTGTAATAATCTTGTTATGTGTGCACTATGGAATAATTTGTTAGGTTGTAACTATTCCGATTGTAATGGACACCTCATGGGTTTAGCCAGAAGACTCTGTTAAGGCTTTACTAGGTGGAATGTGATATTCTTTACCGCAGTGAGTTATTACTTCTCTACAGTATGTCTAACAATAATACTATGAGAGAAATTCAAGCCTATAAAGAGCCCCTTAAGTAAACGAGCCGATGCATTTGAAACTAAGAGTACGTTGTAAACTAAATATATTAACAATAGAATTTTACTCTGTAACTAACAAGCCAATCAGATATCAGTCGTTTCCAATTATTTATTTTTCTTAATTCTACATTAAATTTCAGTTCTATTCGTAGAAATGAATAGGTGAATTTGTCTAGTTCATTGAACTAGAAACATTTGCAAAAGCGTAGTAGGTATAACATATTGGGTAGCATTGGTCAAGTGATCAGATATACTCAGTCATTGTATGTTTAACACTTTTTCCGAGCGTACGTAAATTCAAAGAGTTGTATTTTAGCGACCGATTCAAAAAATTGTGGCAAAATCTGCAGACGCTATGTATTTCAGTCGCCGGTCTGACAGACTTGTATTATT
>PNEQ01119056.1:0-18475 GCA_003012365.1 Medauroidea extradentata
GGACAGCGAGCTCGGGGTCACCGGTGGGTGGACTTTTCGGGTGATCGCGGCCGGTACCTGCAACATAATTAACGTCGTGACCGATCAAAGGCCGCCGGAGGAAGCGCCTATTATTTTCGTCGAAAGAAACTTTAAGTATCTACCTCTCGTGACGCAACCCGCAGTGCGTGAGTCCCTTAGGCCGATTAAAAAAGAAACTTCTTTGTTATTTTATTTCAATTAGAGCTAGCCGGGCATACTACAACATTACTAAATACGAACCCAATCATTCAGCATTAATCACGTAAGAGACAGAGCAGCGACACCTCTTATTGTAACCAAACGCGGGTCACGAACGAGCAACCAAACAACAAAAGCGTCGCAATTTCATACATATTTAATGCTTTAGTAATACATTTCTCGAGCAAATTCGTTTAAACATACACTTTCGTTACTGTATACTTTAAGTTATGTGGCCGCTTCACAAAAAAAATGTCACTCTACGCCTATGACTACATAAATTCTAAGAACTGACATTATCGAATGTTTAGGAAATGTATACAAAGATCTTTTAAGTTAAATACTAATCCTACATTTGTATTTTTAAACGCATTTTTTGAACACACCAGAAAAGTAACAGTCGTTTATCATTTAATGATAAATCCTCTGTTATATTCCACGTAACGTTTGATTACAATTTTATGTTTCATCCATTTGATTTGCCCTGAAAAAAACTATTGTGTTTACAAAACTCCGATTAAAATACAAAGAGCAGTCCAATTTGGCTGTTTGTGCTACTTGGATTATTTCTAAGAAACTCTTTCCCGTATAAAGAACAATACAAAGATGCTCTTCGCTCTTTGTACAGAACAACGGTCAGAGGAAGAGGTCTTGACACGGCGCGTGCTCTCCAGCAAGAGAAAGTGACTCCCTTTTTGTCGGGGTCACGGTGGCCGAGGGGTCAGACCTCTCGCCTCCCACCAAGGCGATCCGGGTTCGATCCCCAGCGGCGTCGGTCTCCGGATTTTCGCATGTGGGAATCGTGCTGAATGATGTAGCTGGTCGGTGGGTTTACTGGGGGATTTCCCGTTTCCCCCGCCCATTCATTCCGGCGCCGCTCCATACTCACCTCATATCACCCTTCACCAGCGCTAAAGACCTCTCACTCACTCCCTTTTTGTCGCCGAGCACTAGTAGTCATTCAGTGGAAGATTTGCCTTGTTTACATTTGACAGTGTTACAATTTTTACAATTATTTACGTAAAATGATGTTACTATGGTAAGCTGATATTGTAGATATATGTTTCGTATCCATAAAAACATTGGCATGTTTGTGGTACTGTTTATATAAGTCGTCTGAAAAAAAAAGTGTTATTGTTTAAGTAAACACATTCTACCGGAATCCATTCTTTCCTGCCGTACAAAGGTTTAGGAGCGTTGCAATGTGTGTCTCCGTGTAAAAGACGGGCCGTATCTATAGACGTCTTTCGAATGACAACCAATTGCTCACCAATGCTTTCTCTATGGGGATAGCAGTTGGTTGTCATTCGAAAGAGGTTTAGAGAATATAAATTTTATGATTGAAAATGTCTTTGAATACAGAACTGCGAATACATTATCTGGATTTTCAATTTTTTTCTATAATACAGGCAATTCCAACAATAACTACACATTTCTAGCTGTGAAAATTTGCTAAGCCGAAGACAGTACAAGACAAATCTGCCACTAAAAAGACTACTAGCGCTGCGACAAAAAAGGAGTCACATCTTATTCCTCAATGTCAAGCTCAAGACCATACCGTCATAGACCGTGTACAGAACATATTGTTAGGGTAGTTCTAGAGAACAGATTGTTATTGGAACAATCTAGGTAAAACAGACAACCAAACAAGGGATTAAGCTATAGTGATGTGCCCCATTGGCCAAAAACTTACTCCCAAGTGTAGAAGAATTAATAATATAATAAGATTATCTTTTTTGGGTTGTCTATTCTGACTATCAAAAGCATGTGTTTTTCATTAAACTATGTAGCTCAAATTAATGTTCTACGTAACCCACGTGTTTTGTAAATTGATAAGTTTTTAAGTTTATTACTGTGAAATGAGTAACTGTATAAGTCAAAAAATTTTAGTTATTGAATTTTCAAAATAAAATTCATGACAATAAGTTTACTATTAAGTATGTTGGTTAGAGATATGTTTTTTGTAAGTAATATGATGGTTAGTGTATATTTTAGTTATCTAAAAAAGACGTACTTATATAAATAAACTTAGGATATATGTATAGAAAACCTGTTTTTATTGTCAATACTCTATCTGAGAGTTCACTGTTCTCGACCGGAAAAGGGAGAGGGTGGATACCACATCGAACAAACGCTGTAGTCATTAGACGACTAATAAGAAAGCAGCTGATATATCCCAGCGATTTTTTCCGGCATTTTTGTCTGGAACGATATCTTCTTTGCGATTCTTTATTTTCACCAGATTTTAATCGGTTTTTTCCCCTGGAATGCGGTGCTCACATTCAAAAGTAGAGAACAATGAATGTCAAGGATTTCGGAGTTTTTAGGTTTCAGATTTAATTTCTTGGCAGCAGATGCAAATTGTAAGGAAAGAAAACATTTCTAGACGTTTGTGTGGAGAAACTGTAACTAATGGAGAATGAAATATATTCCGGCGGAATTCTTTTCAGTAGGGAATTCCATGGTGTTTGAAGCCGGGAAGGAGAGGGTTTTTTTTTTCTCCGCGAGAAAGAATTTTTGTCGGGGGTAGGGAGTTGTAAGATTTTTTTTTCCTTCGCTGGGGAAACCGGTGGTTCCAAAGTTTTGGATCCCGGAGCTTTTTCGTGTCATTACACTCGTGAACCTTGCAGCGCGTGAACCCCAGCTTGTAAGCTATTCGGCCGGGCAGGTTGTGTTAAAAAAAATAATAATAGTGAAAATGTGTATGCATGGTCGTGTAAGAGCACGACGGTGGCGATGCAGACGCGCAGCGACCTCTGGTTGACGATCGAATCGCGTCTCGCCGATTTCCGACAGCGGTCGTATCGATACGGCTGCGTCGGGGTGTAAGGGATGGAATTTTTCCTGGCATCCGCTGTACGAGCTTTGTTCATGTTGGTGTGGGATGAAGAAGGGGGTGGGGGACGGAGAAAGCGAAAGTGAGAGAAAGAGAGAAAGTGATAGAGAGAAGGGGGGAGAGAAAACAGATTTAAGCTGGTGCAGGTCACCGCACATGCGGGCATTGTGATGGTGTCACGGTTTTTTTCTGTCGACTGTACCAGAGTAATCGGAACCCGATACAGTCAAAACTGCCCGGAATTAATAAAGTTATTAGAATATTTCCACTGGATATTATTAGTATAGGCTCTTCGTGTTAATGTGAACCAATTTAGAATGAGTAATACCAATTAAATTTATGTATATCATTGTGAGATCACAAACTTTCCAGTTCTTTAAAATATACACATTGTGTTGGTTATAAACACTGCAAATTTTTACAAACAACTGGCGAAAAAAAAAAAAAAAATTCCAGAAAGAAACAGAAAACAACTTGAGATTCAAAAGTCGTTATGCTGTAGACAGCGTCTATTTAACCATTACAGAGACTGGCTTTCGCTTATGTATTTGTAATTCCCATTCTAATGTAATAACACCGATAATATGAGACAGCCCGTAAAAAACTGCAAAAATGTGTCATCTAGCCGCTTTTAGACGACAGTCAGAAATGTGTGTTTCGTCGCATAGAATAAGGATAATATTGCTGAGTTGAAAGAGAAAAAGGGAAAATTTTCAGTGAAATTGGGAAATTTTTGTCCGTTCTAAGGGGAAAAAAGGGAATTTTCGAGGGAAAAAAAACGAAACATACGTGTATGTGTGTGCGTGCGTAGGTGGGTGCGTGTGTGTTTCCTAAATTACTCCAGAACTGTCGAACACACCCAACGGGCCCAAATGAGACATGCCTCCTTTTCTCTTTGATCCTTTACAGAATACATACGGCCCAAAAGAACGTAACCTTACTACTGTCAGCGACTAATAAACCACTACAAAACAGAGAAATTCAGTCGTCTACAATGCACTAATTCCTTTATTAATAAACTTATCACTACTGTTTAATGTTAAATACAGTATAGAAAGTGACGATAGAAACTACTTGTATTTCGCAAGGAAGATAATTTATTTTAGTTAATTAATCAACTTGCACATTTCACTCCTGTGCCTAATAGACACCGTGGATTTCCAAATTATATGTACATATGACTTTTTTCTTCTTATGCTTTCAGGAAACGTTTCTGCAGTTCGTACACATTGAGCATAATTGGCCTGGTTATATATATGTACACACACACATTCATACATACACACACCTAGTGGAATATAAAGCGCGGAGAAGCTCGCGGGTACAGTTAGCCAAACATAATGAAGAATAATGAGCATAAGAACAACACCTCTATTGTCAATAGTAAGGACGTAAAACTAACGTGAAGGTTATGTTGATGAACAAGTAAAGCGACGATAAATCAACAACCACTTCGATTGGAACCTTGATCTTCCAGATTCTGTTCAGATCCATGATGATTCGTATTTGGGGAACAAAGTGAGACCAATATCCCACCTCATACGTTGGAAACATGAAGTCGCCTGTGTTATTAAGCATTTTGTATTTCTGTGCCTGTGCGCTTGCAGCAACTCATCGTAGTGAATAAAGTGCAGGAATGCCATACGAAACAAATAAAGTACAACTGTCCGAACACGTTTAGACAAACCGTTTCTGAGATAACAGGTATACAAAGTCGGAGCATTATCGCGATGTCTTCAGGTAGGCAACTCGTGTAATACGTACGTGGTGACTTCCGGGGAACACTAGCGATGTACAGGAGCTGCAATGTGTGCGTAGCATGACTCAGTGAGAACACATCGTATTATGTTAAACCTCCCGCAGTGTCTCACGGAGAAACAGCAAGATACAAACATGACAGGACACAGCCGCATTACAGTTTCAGCAGCTCACCAGGGGACCGATTAAATATCGCCACCTGCTATTTGCATCGACACAGGGCAACGCAAGTGCAGAGCAAGTTAAACGCTTCTTCTATGGCATTTCATGAGTATATAATTCCAATGCAGCGCAACCAGACGCAACGCAGGTGCAAATTTTGCGTTGCATCCGTAAAAATCTATATTTACTCGCCCCCCAGGAACTGGATCGTATCTATTCGTGTCAGTGGATCGAAGTGGTGGAAATGTATCCTTGCCACGAAGATCATCAGTCCTCAATCCGTTAAGACTCTTTCTTGTGAGGATACCTCAAGGCGGCCGCCTACCCCGCGCTTCAAAAGCGTTGCAGCGTGTTCGTAAATAGGTTTTTTCTACGAAAATATTCCACGTATGCCCATTGTGTCATCGTACGAAAAGAAAACAAACTTCAGACAAGGTCGGAACCTCATTGTTAAGACGCCATGCTCATTAAAAAGACTGTTTCTAAGCCCTCCAACACGACAAAACACGGCCTTTTCAGACTTCCGTACTTTAAAATGTACTCATTGAATGTATGTATAACTCAGATTGCAACCTGCACTGAACTAAAATGCAGACTTTCCGCCAATAAAATTGTATGGTCACCACTTAGTGTCCCATAGTAAAACCCGTTCGGCGGGAACCTTACAAGCTAGTTCAGTGCTTTGCTTGTTGAGGCGACGCGGCATTTGATGCGCGCTTCAAGGTCGACCTTACAGCTCCGTCGCTTTTGAGCCTCTCACGCACGGGTAGGAGGCGCCCTTAAGGACCTAGTGTACCGTGAACCTATGGAGAGTGTCGAGGAATGTATTGCCAGGCTCCATGCTGCTGTGTTGCGTGTAACCAACGATCACTTGTGTCCGTTGCAGGCGACGGTTGTGCATCATACACGTGCCTGTACTGGGGCAGATAGCTGATATGTTGAACACAAGTTGCTCTGGAACTTGCTGGGTGTAGAGTAAGAATGTTTTGTAGAATGTAAATACAATGTGTATTCACTGTGTCGTTTTACGCACATATTGCAGCTCCTGTGCTTTCCAGCAAGTTTAAACAATATAACATTTCTTCACGTACTACTAAAGACGTCTTGTCTGCGTCCCTGCATACCAACACCCCTCCTCCTTCCTTGTTGTCACGTGTGTTGTATATCTCTCGGTCATGATGTTGTACACCGCTAGTGTATAGTGTACACCGGAAGTATGTCACCATGTACGTTCTACACGGGTTGCCTATCTGTCGGCATTGAGATAATGCTCTTGACCGTTATCTCAGAAACGGTTTACTGAGCGTGTTCGGACAAGTGCACCTTTTTTTGTTTCTCATGACATTCCTGTTATTTATTCGCTACGGTGGGTTCCTACAAGTGCACAGCTACAGAAGTACATGCTTAATAACAGAGGCGACTCCATGTTTCCAACGTATGGGAAGGGATGTTGGTCACACTTTGGTACCTGAATACGTATTGGGATGTATTTGAATAGAATCCGGAAGATCAAGGTTCCATTCAAAGTGGTTGTTGATTTACCGTCACTGACTTGTTCATCAACACAACCTTCACGTTTATTGTACGCCCATACTATTGACAATAGAGGCGTAGTTCCTATACTCCTTGGTTTAGGTCTGGCTACCTGTACCCGCGAGCTTTTCCGCGATTTACATTTCACCTTGTGTATATATAGTATGCCTATATAATGCTCGTTACACATACTTATAACTGCTACCCTTTAAGTAAATATTAATTCTCGGTAACGTAATAACAAAAGCATAGATATTTCTGGCTTCAGAAATGTCGCGTCATAGTTTCGGGAAGGCGTGCGAGTCGAAATAAACACCTCGTGCTGTGTACAAAACGCACTTTCTTCGCAGGAGATAAACACATTTACAAGAGAGGAAACCACTTCGGTGGCCTTTTGAATGCTCCCGGCGGGAGACGCGCTGAGAATCTCGATAAACAGGCGGCGAACCTAGACAGCCTCTCCGCTTGTTAAAAAATTCTGACGACAGCAGTCCAGAGGTTTGGCGGGTATGTTGGGAAAATAGAGAGGGGTGAGTGGGAGCGAAGATTGGAAAGCAAAAAGGGGGTTGACAGGAGTAGAAAGAAACTGCTCGTGACGGGAGGGAAACCCGAATGGCACGCGTGCATCCGTGCGTCAAGGGGAGATCGTCGTCAGATTCTGAACCAACCCCGTTTTCCTTTTCCTTTTGTGTATCGCCCTTCTCACCTCAAACCCAAAACTGTTCATGTCACCATCCTTCCCCATCCCATCTATTTTGTCGCGGAGATGGAAAAATGTGAACTCCCCGAGTTGCCTTGTTTCCCCGAAACTTTCTTCTCGGAGAACAGTTTAAACTGTGATCATGTTTCTTTCGCAACGTGCGTCGCACATCCCTCACCTCGGCTCCCAACCCTCTCCTTACTCCCGAGTCTCGTCACTCCAGCATCCAGTTTCCTCGGGCCTTTCCGTACTCAAGTTCCAAACCTTTGCCGAGGTCTTGCCAAAACGCAACCGCATACGTTCTCCCCCAGCTGCACCTTATTGGTTGGCAAAAAATTTGCATCTCGAAACACTTTTGAAAGAGTGTTTTCGAGTCAGTTTGCCTCCAGTGTTTTTATTTTTGTGTCAGTGTTGCATGGTGCCCTTCAGGAACTTTGTTTGCTGTGCTAAGAACTCCAGCAGAATATCTGTAATTTAGTCGATTATATTCTGTATGTATTAGGTATCCTCTAGAACACAAGACCTAAGCACATTGTAAAAATACTTACTAAATAGTATTTGAACTTTTTAACCCATACACAGTCTAGGACATTATCCGGACTTCAGCTTGTAAATATAGCCAATGTTGAACAGTTTTACTGCACATGTTTGGTTACAACAGTATACATTTGGAATCATGCCGGATTTCCTGGGATCTTACATTTCCCCCGCCCCTTCATTCCGGCGCTGCTCCATACTCACCTCATGTCACCCCTCACCAGCGCTAAAGACCTCGATGTTGAGCGCTGATCAAGATCTCTCACTAGGGTTAATTCTACTACAGGTTAGAAAGAAAATGTGTTTTCTTACGGGAGAGTTTGGCACATGAAAAAATTCTGCCGCTAGTTTAGCTGCTATCGCTAATGGAACAGAAAAATACGACACTGTAGTAAAATTAAATTTTAATAGGCTTGGAAATGACATAAGTCATTAAACTTAATTTTACAGTAAAAAGTAAACCAATTTTGCGTTTTAAATTGTCAACTTAATATAACTTAAAATTCAGGAAAGCTCTGTGATTGGTCAGTTTGCTCTCATTACCGATACCAGCGCTCAAGCGGCAGAAATTTTCCCTGTGACAAACTTTTAACATTGATCTTTCTAACCTGTGGTAGAATTAACCTTACCCTCACTCACTCAGTATACGTTTGTTTCCTAAATATGTCGAGGAACGTTGCCTTTGATGCATGGGAAACATTTCACCATTCCTGATTCTTAATACTCCTATACATTGGTATGCTATGTTTACAAACAATTTTTAGAGTGTAAGGGTATTCTGATGGGGAAGAAATGGGAAGCGAATCGCACTGAAATAAAAATTTTGTAGGAAGACTTCCCTGCAAAATTATTTTGTAGTAACCACAAAATAATTTTGTGGTGGCCACAATATTTTAGTGGTGTCAACAAAATGTGTTTGTGGTTACAACAAAATAAATTTTGCACCGTAAATACCCACAAAATATTTTATAGCTGCTACAAAATATTTTTTTCCGTACTGTTAGAGGTTGTATTACTCGCCCCGTCATTAGGCCGGAAACATTTAGGTTAGCTGAAAAACGACAAAATTCGAGAAAAGAAACAATTTTTTTCTCTGTTAGCCTACTAACGCAGTGTCTCACTAACGCTCTAACTCGATCTTGTTAGCTTCGCTACTTGTTTTTAAAACCATAGAATAATTTTAAAACACTGCAATAAAGCTATATTTGCCACGGTTAAGTGCACAACAAACAAAAATTATTAAGGCCTTAACCGTCCAAAATATTACCAATATCAATATATGTTAAGCAAAACTGAATTACACCAAACACAGGCCTAAACAACGCTTGGGTGTCACTTCGCTTGTTCGTAATTATTCGTCGGAATTGCGGTTTTACTGTGAATTTTCACTCGGAAGAAATTTATTCACTCTACTTTAAAAACATACGAAAACTCAAGGTTCTTTTACAATCATTTTTTAAAAAGTAAATAGAGACAAACAACAAGAAAAACTTTTTCTGTTATCCGTACTAATACTGTAGTCCAACTGCATCACGGTTGCTTCCCGTCTTTGATTTTTGTTCCGTTTTGTCTCATTTTGTTTGTTTGGTAGATTTATTTGATTTTAGTTCGATCGGCTTGTTCAACATTTGTTGTGTCCAAACTCTGTGAGATGCTGGTCTATGTTTATATATTTTTTGTGGTCTTAAAATTGTTTTAGAGGCATTTCCGTTAGTAAATCGTCAGCGAATAGAATTTCGTTAGAACGTCAGCTGTTGTTCACTGCAATGTAGTGCAGGCGTGCGTTTAACAACTATTTGTATCGAAATTTTCTTCGATTGGCTACTGTTACACTGTTCAAACATAGCTAGTGCGTACCGTTCGCGATAAATACTTCATAACCCTAGGGAAGCTGATATTTTCAAAAATACGTATTTCGTATTAACAAACGAAACACAAATAATACATTAAGGGTAGAGAACCTACAGAATTTAATACTTATAAATTAATACACTTAATGTGGTGTGTAAGATAATTTTCTTGTATTAATTTCGAGCCATAACATTTATTCAAGTTGTATTATAAAAATGTTATCTTTGATAAGACATAAAATATACAAATAATAATGGTATCTTTCATTATTTTGTCATACAGAATCATTGCAAGGGAATTACAGGTTAACTTTCAAGAATTATTACGAGTCCAATATAAGATGAACATATAACACTATTATTATCTCCAAAATTCTTCACAAATATAATTTTTTACCAAAATTGTTTTTAAAACAGAAGTAACTGCAGAAAAACCGACAAATAAAATTTAGCATCCAGCTCTTCCCCTTAAAGGGGTACGGTGCTTAAAAAACACACACACACCAACTCTCTCTCACACACACACACTCGTATGTATACATAATTTTTATAGTATATGCGTACTCCCAGTTCCATAATTCCCAATAACATGAAATTAGTATGTATTATAAGTGACAGAAGGTGCAATTTCGAGAAAACTTCATAAATACAATATGATATTAAAAATCTAAATTTTCTAAGAAAATAACACAATTTCAAACAAATAAACTTATAAACAGGGGAAAATTGTAAAATGCTGTCAACAATATGGTAAATTATTAGATTGGATTGAAAATAACGTATGTAGATTAATATACTATTTATAAATTTCAGGATTACATTTATGGACAGATGTATTACATTGAATTAACGACTCTAGACAGATGAAATAGGAGCCGCGGTTAGATCAGTGGCTAGAGCACTCGCCTCCACGAAGGCGATCCGGGTTCGATTCCCGGCGGGGTCGATCCCCGGATTTTCGCATTAGGGGATCGTTTTCTCGGAGATCCCTTCATTCTGGGGCTGCACCATTCATCATGTCACCCCTGATCAGTTGATCAGTGCCAAGTGATGTCCAAAATCTTTCACTTCTCATATGAAATATTTTTTAAGTAGTTCTGACAAAGGTGCTTAGATTCCTTACTTTAAATTAATCTCTAAATACAACAGAGAACACTGACTGGCTGACTTACTGACATATATGTCAAATTGCAGCCCAAACCACTAAACCTAGAATCGTGAAACTTTTTTGTTTGTTCCCCTCAGGTCGTAGGCGAGCACTAAGAAGGGCTTTTTCGAATTTCGACCTCTAAGGTGGTGAAAAGGGGTGAAATGTATTTCCGAGGAAACGTCGATAGAGCTCGAACCCGACGGCCTATTATCGTGATTTTTACTTTGATAGGACACACATAAAAATGCATCTCAGCCAATTTAAGTATTTTTCGAAATTCAATCTTTGAGGGGGTGAAATGACCTTAAATGTGTTTCCAATTAACTATCTATTTCTATCGAATCCTTCGGGATAGAGAGTTGGTATTCACTTCAAAATGTTGTTTACGCAAATACCCTAAAAGCAGTCTTAGGATTTTTTTTTATTCGACCCCCAAGAATTAAAAATGGGAAGTGTGTGTTTTTTATGAGTCATCTATATCACTGAAACACAATTTACTATCGTCGTTATTTTTACTTCAATTGGTTACGTATACAAATGTATATGAGAGGACTTCAAGACGTTTCGAAATGTTTTAATTAAAGGCGAGAAAATATGTGAAATGTGTAACAAGGAGATCTTTTTTGTTACACAGGTCTCATTTCTCAATAAACTATCCTCAAATGTTTTTCCTGACGGTAAAATAGTTGTATGCATTCAAAGGGTAGCCAACCCTATTACCTTCATAAGTGTGGAAGTTATCAAGCTGTATTTGCTGTTGGCTTGAAGATCCCAGTAGCATTAAACAATGCTGACAGTATTGTTAATTTTTTTATGTAATATTTAGTTTCCGATATTTTGTATGAATACGATTATAAATTTTGACATTCAGAAACTCAGTACTCCCTTAATATTGAGTTTAGGTGAAAAATGCAAAGAACAATTTCTGCTTGTTTTTTTTTTTTTTTTTTTTTTTCATAAGGAATCACCTGCCGGAGTCTGTCAGTGTTGCTCAATTACAACCTGTATATATACGATACCACGACACCGAATCACTTGCAAAATAGTATTTTATAAGACAAAATTCTCGAAGTAATTTATTCCTGGAAAACCTATTATAATTTATGTAGGTGGTAGTTGATCCCGTTTGGTCGAACGCGCTGTTTAAAAGGGGAGCTCGAAGGAAATTGTCTATCTTTCTCGGGGCGCATAAAAGTTTAATAACAAACTCGTGACGTTGCATAAATTTCTTTGCACTTTTAAGTATCCCATCAAAAAGAGTAAATGAAAATTTGTCTCCTGAGAATGAAACAAGTGGGGTTTTAATGTGTGCGTTGTCAGAGGTCTTATAGTCTGCGTGTTTGCCCGCCGAGTTTATAAAATACGGATCAAAATTTTATGTTTCTGCCTTGTAATTAAATTGAGGAAAATTAACCCACGAATTGAAAGGTAAAATTCTTTAACGGTTTTGCTTTTGATATCGCCATGGCAATATAAGGAGTATTTTTACGCCGCATTGATTGAAAACACGCCATGTGTTACACTTTTAAGAGAATTTTCGATATTAACATGAATTACTACTTTAATAAGAGCGCAGTTTTCAATATACGATCCCGTGGAAAGTTGAGCGCAGACTGTCTGGTCGAAAAATTATTTTACACCGGTTAAAATCAATATATACAGAACACTGTTTTAACATATGCTATACATATAAATTTTTTAATTTCGTCTGCTGGTTTTTGAAAGTAATTTTGTCTAAGTTTTCAACTATATTATCTTAAATTAAACATTATCAAAGCTTTGTACAATGGGGAAATGTTTCAATACATTAGCATAAGCTCTCTGAAAAGTGTAAAACAATGTAACAAATCACGTGCATAATAAAATAAATTTCATGTAATTAAATACACATTTTATATTGCGAATTAAGTTATCAAATACAAAGACCGCAACGTGTTTTACTCTAATACTTAAGTTATTTAAAAAGGAATAATTTTGTGAAAACGTAAACCGTTTCGGATATGCAGAGTACAATAACTATATTTCAAAATAATTTAAAATTGAACTTTTTTTATACTATATCTTTTTTTACTATATCTTTTTTTTGAAAGACAAAACGTTAACATCGCCAATAAGAAATATTCCAAGAAAATTTTATTAACCTGCAGGACGTATGTAGTTCGCGTGTGTTTATTCAATTTGTAACGTAATTAGCATATAAATTTTGCAAAATATTACCAGTTAAAAAAACACTAACTGAAATGTATTTTAAAGTATTCATTGACGAAAATTCACATTAATTGCTAACTTAATTTTATATATCCCAGCCAGTGTATGTTCGACTATGTGCAATTATGATAAAGATTAACAATCAGACAATCTCCTTGGCCAATCTTGCAAATAACCTTTCACATCTAGGAAACCTTTTATGCGCGACTTTCCTAGGAAAAACCGACATTTTCGTAATTGTTTTTCTTTGTACACTGGAAACTTTGAAATCAACGATTGACAATATATTAAATGGTGTGACGAATTGCCGGCAATGTCTATTTATAGAAACATTACAATTTACTATTTAGGTGCTTATCACTGGACAATTTTGGTACTTGGAGTTACTCGTCTTTACTACATCGTGAGAGGTAATTTTACCCTACATTTTAAAATTAGCTTAATTAGTTCATAATTGTAATTATAATGTCGGATACAATATGTGTAATGAAAGGTAAGATAATCAGCTAAGTTCCTATACAAATATTTTAAACTAAATCTAGCTAAATTTTGAACCAGGAAGAACTAAATATAAATTCAGCATGATTAATGACACAAGCTCAAATGAAGTTCTTAATAAGCCATTCACAGATAATTAAACACTTTTTATGGCAGCCCCAGATGTCAAATTTGTAAAATTTTTGCAAACACTGAACTTAATGCGCTGTTTTCGTGGCAGGAATATAGAAATAAACTGAATGTAATACGTTCGCAGGGACTTGAGTAGTGCTCACTTTACCTAGGCCGTATATAATTGTCTACTAGACGTAACCTCTGTTTACACTCTAGTGACGCGGCGAACAGACGCGGAACGTTTTTTTTTTTTCTAGGAAAGTCGCTGATAAATGTTTTCCTAGCTTGTGAAAGGATATTCGCGAGATAGGTCAAGCAGATTGCCTTACCGCCAACAACAAAGGATATGTATTATAAGTTATATTGATATAAATGTCTGTGGTTTCAAAGCACCTAAACGGATGGACCGATTTCAATGCTATATTTATGTTGTGTACTTGAATACTTAACTGTACCAAATTGAATATTATTTTATTTAAATTGATATTTAAAATAATGCAGACGTATTAGACATTAAAACGCTACAAATAAAACTAAATTGAAATTACTTTATTTTATTTGATATTTACAATATTATTTGCCCAGGTATTAAAATTTTAAGAGCAGCTAGTAATATTTAAATGAAAAATGAAAAGAAAAAAAAACACATGTAACTATCCTTTAAAACGTAAAAAAATATTAGTTTCAAATACTTTTTACCCTTACATGTTGCGGAGTTCCGCTAAGTAAATCAAATGAATAGCTAAAAATTAGCGGTATTTAAACAAGACAGAACAAAACAAGATTATATCTAGAAAATGAGGTATCAATCCCAATATATAATTTAAATATAGGTTAAACTTTTGTGGCTTATATTTTTAGAACTGTTACATATGTACACACAATATACGTAAATTTCGTTCAGTTATTTTTTTTTTTTTGTTTCGCGTTTGTTAATTTAAGCTACCTTCTTTGTTCACGTGGCGGGCTCCCAGCGCATTTAAGGGTCAGCAATAATTTGAAACTGTTATTTTTAGCCTACTTTCAGAAGGTAAAAGTAGGCTTGTGAGATCTCCTTTTTACATGTGTGTATGTGTGTGTGTATCCCTCCCTCCCCCTTCCTCCATAAAGCTTTTGAACCAATCGACCGAATTTCATCAGACTTTGTACATAAATAGCACTTAGTAACCTGACTTGAATTTATATATATCGTTTACGTCCTTTGCATATTTTTTAAATTGCGGCCATTTTAACATTTTTCGATCAAACTAGGTATCTATGGAAGTGCATTTAAGAATTTAATCAAACTTGTTATTCAAATACTACCCACAAATTTGAGTTTACTTTTGTATGTCTCGTTCATTCTGTGTTCATATTTTCACAATGGCGGCCATCTTTATATTTTAAACATTGTGTCATTATTCAGAATTTCACCAAACTTGGAACACACATACTACACATAAAGCTGACTTTACTTGTGTGTATTTCGTTCATACTTTGATAATATTTTGAAATCTGCGGTCATTTTTTATCTTTATTGCAGAAAAACATTTCAGAAAAATTTTTCCTCATTTGAATCAAACTTAGTAAGCTGACTTATCTTTTGTATATTTCGTTTATCGCAATATTATAATTCAATATTCCTTGATTACGAAAACAATTTTAACTTTCTGGATTAATTTTCATTCACTTCGAAGAACGTAGGCTTTATTTGTTATGTTGGTAACCTCTTATTTACTTTTTAAGGGATCATTTTGTGTGTTGGGGTATTAACTTTAATTAGAACTAAGTGTTTTGGATGTGTAAATTATTCTGCGCCGGCATCTTTGGTAGTGCGTGAGGCGTGCCCTGGCTCGCTTGACACGTGACAGTCGCGCGCTATGGAGACGATGCTCTGCCCGGAATGTACATGTCACGTGGCTCCGTGGCGGCTGGTGGCAACAGACAGGAGCCAGGGGGTGGGGGGCTCATTTCTCCCCGTGGCATTTAGACCTGGGTGACATGTCGAAGCCGATTTAGGACCGGTTTCACCAACCAAGTTTAAGTGATTTGATCTTAATTACTCGGTACTTAATCTCGATTATACATGTTTTGGGTTTCATCAAGCAGTTCGATTTTCTCGTCTTACGCGAGATTAAATTTAAACTGCTCGATTTTGGCCGAGTAACGTTACTAATCTCGCTTAAGTTCATAATAAAATGGTGCGAGCACTGTACAATTTCGTATTTGAAGACAATACAGACGATGAAGACTTTATTCCTGTGTATCTGCCTCGTTGGATTAGAGAAAGAAATAATTATTTTTATGAGTATGACGATACAGACTTCCAAATACATTTCCGCTTGTCAAAACAATCAGGCCATTCACTTTTATTGATACGTACGCGGACAGTACAAGCAGTCACAGTGGTCGAGAGGTAAGTTGCGTATGTTTTACGAGAGGCGCCGGCGAGAGTGGTTCGATGCTTACCACCTCCAATTTTTTTTTTATTTTCAAAATAATTTCGTGTAAGCGTCCTTTATTCAAAAGTTATTTGACAAATAAGTTCAGTGTTATTTAGGAAGTACAGTGAGCATTTAATTTTTTTTTCGTATTGAAAGTACAACTACAAGGTTATTCCTTGTAATTTTACAAACATATACTTTGTATTTTATTACAAGGACAACCATTTTAGTTTTACAAGGAATTTCTTTGGCAATTCGGTTTCCAGTGATTTTCTTTCTAAAAGTACAAAACATTTTTTACAGTGTATGAAGTTCTGTTTAACGTCTAGTACTTTCAGGTTAGCAAAAAATATACATACGAGAAAATAATTAAACAATTGTGTGGAGATAATCATTTGCATTTACAGCAATAAAATGATGTAAATTATATTTGCTGGATTATCTTCCCATGGTCTTTCTTTCTGGCTTTGCTCCAAAGTTACCCAGGAGTACCTAGCCCCCCTAGCTGTATCCCCCCCCTCCCCCAGATAGTATGATGCAAACACTCCCTCTTTCCCCTCAAGAACGTTGTAACAAAGTTTCCAAATGAAATAATATTCACAAACACACATTCGGCAATTTTCGACAAGTGTTCGGGTATTTCCCACACAATTAAGGCAACTCAGCTTACAAAACCCATCGTGCAGACAAGTTTAACTAATCTCTGGTAACTTAAACTCGCTGTGTTGTTGGTGGAACGCACCTCTAACTTAAACTCAGGTTTAGCTCTTCATCAAGTTCTGTTAATCTCGCTTTGTGGCAATGTTAAACTTCGTTGGTGAAACTGGCCCTTAAACGAGTAGCCTATGTCGATCAGTCAATATTATTTCCTAAAACTGTTCGACGTGCCCAAGGGTGATGACAAGATTTCAAGAAGTCAAGAACCGAGATCAACATGTTGAGCATTCGAGATCTTCATGTTTGAGTCAATATCTACGAGACCGACCTGTTGAACGTTTGCCGACGTATGTCACATTCCGACGGTTGACATCACATTTTGATGTCGCGCAGCTGTAGTGACAGCCTGAGTACACTGTAAAATAACTTTCTAACGTGTTTAGGATATAATTACCCTAAACGCAATATAGGGCAGTTACCATACTTCCGCCTTGTAAGTATGCAAACTTTTAAAACTGTTACAATACTATTCTGGTAATTTTAGTATACCATGGATGTCTGGGAAGTAATTCTACCATACCTACTTTCTTACCGCTCCCATACGCACGTGTGGCAAATTTACAAAGTATTTGTTAGAGTGTAGCTGCCTGCACAGTTACCGCACTGGACAGTGGCAACACTTTTGACTCGTATTCGGGAGGACACGTTCTCTATGTCCTGTCCGGCCATCCTGTTTTTCGGTATTCCTTGGTTTTTCGTCGAAATCAACCCCAGGAATAATTCCTTGCAAAAGACAACCGCCGATTCCCTTCCCACGCGTGGCTTGTAGAGAACTCGTTTTTCCTTGGTTTTTGACATGGTGTCGTAACTGACCGATGTATTTTAATACTGAAATTTTAGTTTGCCTAATTTCGTAAAGTGAGAAGAATTTGATGCGTAAATAACGTCAGATTTACCTGCTATAAGTAAATAATTGAAATATACCCATTAGAATATTTCTAGAAAAGAGTGCAGTTATGTAAACCAACTCCTCAAATTCAATTTGGCCTTGTTAAAATGTCTGTATGCTCCCAAGATCTGGGACAAGAACAGTGATTAAAATGTTTCCGTATGTCTCTTCTGATAGCATTAGATATTCTGTGATATTGAGCCTTAAGCAATCACATTTACTATTTGTAAAAATATACAAATCTATTACTGTTTTCCAAGCACTACAAGTTGTTATATAACCCAATGCCTCGAGTCCACGTGGCTAAGTTTACAATCCTGTACTTACTGACAGCTAGCACGTTAACAACAATGAATAACTTCCATGTGACGTTTATGATAGCATTATTTATTCTGGGCTTTGGTTCCATCTCGAGTGGCCTATTTAACTACCAACCACGGTCTATGAAGGTAGAGGTCTTGACACTGAGGAATAAAATGTGACTCCTTCTTGTCGCCGAGCGCTAGTAGTAATTTAGTGGAAAATTTGTCTTGTTTTTGTATTTGGCTTAGCTTAAAATGTGAAGTTGTTACCGGAATTGCGAGTATTATATCGAAGAAAAAAATGGGAACGTAATTTTTTTATTGGATCACATTTTTTATAACAATACAATTTAATTTTTCAATATTTTACATGTATATGCACATTGCAACTTTTCTCAAATTTTGTAGGGCACAAAATATAGTTTTTGTTCGAATGTGTTCACTAAAACAATAATACACAATATATTCCTTCAGACTACTTTTATAAACAGTTCCACACATGCCAATGCATTTATGGACATGGAACATGTATATACTATATCAGCTTACCTTATTAACATTATTTTATGTAAATAATTG
>PNEQ01119058.1:0-13103 GCA_003012365.1 Medauroidea extradentata
CAACCTCGCGGCACACAATAGTTAAAATACCCGCCACACCTCCCTCAGGCCAGTCAAAGAGAGAATACTCAGAACGGAGAGCTTACACGAGTGAAAATACGAGGTGTGTTTGTTTTCCTTACGGCGCGCGGCTGAAGAGAGGCGCAGCATACTCCCCCCAGCTCAGCCGTGGCGCAGACGCGAGACCTCAAAGAAAGACAAGAAAGAGAGAAGAAATAAAGAGACAGCGAGAACGAGTCAGGAATAGAGAGGACAAGCTAGGAAGAGAGAACAAGCTAAAGAGAGAGAACGAGTCAGGAATAGAGAGGACAAGCTAGGAAGAGAGAACAAGCTAAAGAGAGAGAACGAGTCAGGAATAGAGAGGACAAGCTAGGAAGAGAGAACAAGCAAAAGAGAGAGAACGAGTCAGGAATAGAGAGGACAAGCTAGGAAGAGAGAACATGCTAAAGAGAGAGAACGAACGATAAAGAGAGAGAGAATGAGCGATAAAGAGAAAACGGGGAAAAGAGAAAAATAGACAAAAGAAAAATAGAGAGGAAGAGCGAAAGATAAAGCTAGAAAGAGAGAAATTGAGACAGAGAAAAGAGAGAGTAAGCGCGAAAGAGAAAAAATGCAGAAAAGGAAGGAGAAATAAGAGAGAGAGAAAGGGAAAGAATACGAAACAGATGGAGATTTTGCTTGTATTAAGAACGTTTGTTTGCTTACCACGAGCAAGAACAGACGTACGCTGAAAACCGCTACAAAATGACGGCATATATCAAAATCTGAAATTAAAGAGAAGGGGGGGAAGATATCATCAAGTAAAAGTTAAATATATGACGTTCATTATTAAAGATTCAAGTTTGACTACAAAAGCGCGGGATTTACCCGTTTATGTATCATTCTATCAAGGGTAGAATATAGCATTAACACTTCCACGCTTCTAAGACTGCCGATCGAGTAATCACGTGAAACTGTTAAAAACCAATTTGTTTGGTCAATGAATAACAACACTAGTTAGGTAATCAAATTTCATAGAATATGTTTTTGTGACACATAATTTTAATGTCACTTCTGTGTACACAGCAACCTACGTTTCAATACAGGCAAAAGTAGGATTGCAAAATTTTGATTTCAAAAAGGTTTGATTAAACAGGCGGAACGAAAATTTCGTGTTAGTAGTATGGGCAATAATGCACGTATGTCGCAAACATCACAACGTAGTCCTGGAAATCAAACTTCCACGTGAAACTCTACAACACAGTATTTATCAATTTTTAAGTCGTTTCTCCTACTAAACCTATGCAGTGAATTTTACAAGCAACTAGGCGAACTAGCAACACCTGATGGAGTGAAGTGAAGAAATTATGGTCAGCACATAGCACCGAGGTCTTTAGCGCTGGTGAGGGATGACATCATATGACTATAGAGCAGCGCCGGAACGAAGGAGCACGGGAAACTGCAGATCCCTGAGAAAACCCACCGACCAATGGCAGGGTCCGGCACGATTCCCACATGCGAAAATCCAGGGACCGACCCCACCGGGAATCGTCTTGGTGCGAGGCGAGAGGTCTAACCCCTCGACCACCGCGGCAGAGCAGACAGAGAAAGAGTGCAAGAAAAGGGGAGAGGGAGACAGAGAGAGAAGCACGTAGGAGAAATGTGCTCTGCGACATAAAGAAACTTACACGCTTTCGGAATGAAATTCAAGAGAGACTGGCAGAACCCGACTGGACCTCCCAAAGTGGGACGAATCATTTAACATACCACTCCATCGTTGCAACGCTCCAGTCAATGGTTGGGGCGTTGAAGGCAGGGTTACATTTGACACGCGTGAATATGTCGACCTTAACGTCCCACTTTCACACACCAACACACACATACAAAGAGGTAAGCGAACGCGTTAAGAACCATGGAATGCTGGATTCGAAGCTCGCTGACTAAATCCAAAACAGGTCACCGTCATGGGCAATAACAGGAGTAAGAAATTGAAAACATGTTTGATTTTGGCTATTGCAATCGTGATACTCTGTGATAATTTTGTAATACTACAATCCACGAAGGAGTACCCTTATCTTACAGTTAAGCTGGCATTGTTCTCAGTGGTCCATCATGCACAAAAACACAACAACTCTGGGTTGCCATGGTATTCTGTGCTTCCACCCTCACTCCCATAAGGAGTTTACAGCTCACGAGCTGCAATAGGGTAGGTTTTCTCAATCACGTGACCAGGTTTTGTCGATCACCAGGATCTTGATAAACACCTGCAATGCCGTTCAGGGTTTTAATACGTATTTTATGCCTAGGTGGCACAATTCCAAAATGTCTCTTGTCCATTTTTTTTTTTTGAAATTCGTGTTTTTGTTCTATGAAGTTCCTCATATCGTAAGGAACTTCATGGAACAAAAATACGAATTTAAAAAAAAACACATTTTGAAATTGGGCCACTCACCTGTTAAACATTTTGCTAAATGCGAAGTCCATAGCACATTCTTAACACGTTGTAGCTGGTTCGGGATAAAGTGAGCAATTTTAGAAACCCCTGTTACATTTGTCCTTTGTTTATTAATAACCTCCTGCCAAATTTTAATATGCACAAAGCAACCTACGTAACTATCTAAGTGTGTATAGACTGTACTGTACTTAAATGTCTAATAAACACAATAAATAATATTTTTAAATTATAATTTTAAACAAGTTAGTCGTCAAAGGTGCTCACATTATCCCTAACCACCTATACTTTATTTATATTACATATAATACTCGTTTCATGCTAGTTTCATCGATAATTTGAACATCGCAGTGCAATCGGTTGCACATCACTTCGTTGTGATTTTAATTGTGTGTACTATTAGCTTTTTTTTTCCTCCGGCAAATAGCAATTTTCGTTTACTAACAGTCGCTTACTCTGCTCTCTAACAGAGTAAGTGAAGAGTTGATCGAGAATCTGTCAGATGAAAATTTGGTCGCGGGGAAATTTCACCAGGGCTATACGTTTTGTACACGTTAAGCTGAAATTTTGTCTTACCTTATTCTCGTGAGATTTTGTGAACGGAAATTTTCAGTCAGTTCACGCAATGTTTCACGAACATAATACATCGACTTTTTAACTTATAAAGTGAGATTTTAAGCTGTCAAAAATAGTAGTCCTTCGTGGATCAGACTAAGAGCGAAGCAAAGCCGAGCTGACTTACTAAAACATTTACACTTCTCTACTTCTGGCGAAACTGCAATTCAGAAAACAGGATGCGCGGACTATCGGCAGAGTAAAAACGGAAGAGGGATATGGAAGCACACCAAGGAAACCTCACTACGGTAGTAAGGTAGTGTTCGAGGCCAGGCGTTTAACACGGATATTACGAGTTAATCACCAAACGAAACTTAAGGCATTCACTCGCATTTAGAAGATTAACCAGTTAAATGCTAAAGTATGTTAGTGGCATGCGACTGGAAGGAGTGTGGAAGTAAGGGGGTTCCCCGAACCACAGAATAAATAAGTAACACAGACGGCAAGACGTTTTTATATTACCCATTTAATTTTTGGACTGTCACAGTGTCCAAGTTCGTAGAAGTTTGGTTAGACTGAAGTTCAGAAGGCTCGATTTTAGAATATGTGAGGAAAATGGTACGTAAGTAACGCCACACTTACCTTTTCGAAATGTTAATTGATGTAAAAACCAATTACAGTACATAAGCGGTTGTTTAAACCAATGTCTCAAATTCCATATGGGTTTGTTTACTTTCCCGTACGCCCCGAGGACTGGTACAATAACAATGAATAAAAAAAGCTCCTGTGTCACTTTTATTATTTTTAAATATTTAGTTAATGTACAAACTAATTACAGTATGAACTAAATAAATATTTGGACCATACGTCATTGCAACAAATGGCGTGTCACAGAAAACCAGAGAATACAGACAAGTAATCAAACAAAGGAAAACATACAATTACACAAGGAATTCAGTCAGTGATTTACAAGAAAATAATACAAACGAGCACCCAAGACCCAAGCACCAAAAAACAAACCAAGGAAAAATAAATAACTCAGACTGTTCCACAAAAAGGAATTCCGTTAGTAAGTACGAAACAACAGACAAAATAACTACAATAAACAGATAAAATGAAACGAACGACAAAAACAATGTAGACACCGCAAGAACACAGACAGACACCTTGCAGAAAAAAACTGTACGTCCAAAATACTGCTTTAGTTTGCAACTTCCCTCCATTGCAAGAATAGTTAACAAATAACATAATTACTGTATCTCAAGCACTACAAGTAGTTATATAAACCAACGTCATTGTTTATATTCCTGTACGCCCTGAGAGCTCGTACGATAACAATGAAAAAAGCTTCCAAATGTCGCTTCTGTTACTATTTACTTATTTTTCTGTGCCCGAACTAAGTAAATCAAGGAAAATAAGCAGGCATCAAAACCAATTCAGTGAAATTAATACAATATTAAATATCTTGGGTTTGTACTATGTCCACTTCACGCAGGAAGCTTGTATGTGGTATTGCTCCTGCTGCCCACGTCTTCGGAAGATAATTCGTAGCGTGACCTGTTTCATACTATCCAGCATCTTACACGTTACAAACTACTTGGTACGTTTCAACAGTGAAATTGCTTACTGCATTTTTACAATTAAACCCTGAATAGTAATGTTTCCAAAATGAGAGCGCATTCGCACCCCTGATGCAATACCAACATATCTAAAAAAAATATGTCATTTTGAGATAAATGCATTTGTACATTCATACATACATACTTTCAAATTTTTGGATTAAAGTGCAATAGCAAAACACAAAATATGTTGGTATTGCACTGAAACACAGCATCTGAAAACTATCCTCATGCAACATAAATACTAGAAATGTTAGTCTTGCGCTAATTATTACTGTTACTTCAAAAAAAAAACGTTAAAGAACAAAAACATTTTTTAAATGTTTGGAACGATTTTATCGGTTATGTTAGTACCGTATTAGGTAGAGAAAACTGCCCTGTATTTCACCATATACATAACTAAAAAATTTGATTTTTGAGTTATGTTATTGTATTGGAGGTACATATAAATTATGCTAAAGGGCAATAATCCGATTACTCTATCGCAATAATGGTACAACTGCTAATAAAATAACCTATCAGCATTACGTACAACCGTTACATATCAATACCTAGTACATACAACGTCGTACTAACTTGTTTTGTACTACTTAGGCTATGTTTACTTTTTTTTCGTACTATTTGATTTGTTTTCTCCACTGTACATGTTTTCCCGACGCTCACGTGCCATTTTGAAACACACGCAGTGAGAGTATTAAAAGTGGACACAATTGTAAGAGGGTTAAAGGGGAAAATAAAACGTTTAAATTGTGCTAGAATGTTTACCTGGCACTTCTAAATGCGCTTGAAATGTATTACATCAAGTTGCGATTTGCCTTTTTTTTTATAGAATGTATTTGACGCTCATTACAAATATATCACACGTTAAAACTATGTCCCTATAAGTTTGAAAAGTCAGCACACCTATTTGGAGTATCATTTTCGGACCTCACTTTCGGACCTCTACCAAAATCATAAATAAATAATAAAATTATATGGTCACAACTTAAAAGAGTTCCACAGGAAAAATTAAAAAGTGCTTCGCGCTATTTGAACTGCTTATGGGCTTTAGAGGTTATGTTGCATTACATTCGTCGGTCAGCAGCACTCCTATCGCTCCGTCAACTTTGTTTTGCCTCTCGCACAGCAAACGCAGTCCAACTAAAGCGCCGCCTTCAGTAAGAAAATACAAATGACCTATGAACTGATTAAAATACGGTTTTCAATAGAACGGTTCACCTCTGTGATCATCAGGGGCGTACGCAAGATTTTATTTAACTAAAAAAAAAGGGGGGGAGTGGCTGAACCTTGTACGTAATATACACTTAATGTTTATAAGAAACCTTCTAGCCATAAAAAAAATAACGATTTGAAAATTTATAATTAAAAAATAAAGCTCCAGATAAAATGATGATTAACGTCGTTAATTAAAGACATGTATTAATCAAAAGAAAATATTTAATTTGTTTTATACATAACATACAATTAATTTACCTTAGCATTGGAAATGTGAATAAATAATGGCTCAAACACCAAAAAAATTTTAAAATCAGAAATAAAATGACTACAAAACAGGTCTCAGGCGTCTCCCCACATTAAATGATCCACTGTAGAAAGGATGCAGTAGCCTACAGAGCGTTGGCAGAAAAGTCGTGCCGACCATGTTGGCAAGCGTGAGTCATGCACGCCCCTCGCCAGTGAAATATGAGGTGCAAACTTCGAACACGTACGCGAAATCCTAAATTACGGGCTGATTAAACCGCGTGTCGTCACATTAGCGAGGAAAGAAATGGCCGCGTGCAGAGTAGCAAGGCGGGGTCGCCCACGGCAGGCATGCTCTTTCTTCTTTTTATCCTCCGCTGCTGAAATTACGTCGCGCCTCCGTAAATCTGCCGGCAGACGCCCAGCATCCCGCTAAGGAACACTGGGCGCCGGGGCCTAATGTATCCCGTCCGCAATACAGGTAGCAGCGTGACGTCTTTGCGCTCGGACCGGTTCCGATATACGACGACGGCGCTCGCTCTTTTCGGCGTGGATCAAACGTCTCTATACCCGGCGATTAGGCGGTATTCTCGTTAGCTGACCCATCCCCCTCTGTCTCTGTCACACCATCCTTCCTCTAAGACCACATTCACTCCTCGCCAATCTCGTCTCCCAGACATCACGACAGATCTGACACTTGCAATCTCGCCCAGCACGGAAGATGATGACTTCAGAGATACGCCGAGAAAAAAAAATAGAAGAAAACCGAACCTTCAGTATCTCTGCAGTCCCAGGGTCGCAATGAGTATTGGGGTTTGAGACTAGAAAAGGAAGAAGGGCAAGGAACACAAGACCTAATAAACAAAATTTGCAAACTGCACACACGTGAAACTCGCTCATTTGCATTATTGTCTATTATGTTCTCAAACATATGGACGTCATAAGCAGTTCGCGATAAAGTGAGCATTTTGAATCCCTAGCTACTTTTTCCTTTCAGAAAATTTAACATTCTAAATATCCTTGATAACACTCATTATGCACAGGTTATAACGTACTCAACATCTTAGATCACAATTAAAACCTTAGTTTTAGTCATTATTACAGGAACACAATGCTATTGCGTTGCAGTAATAATGTTGGAGACGAGATTTTTTTTACTACTAATGCCATTCCGCCTTTTCAGACCAATGTACAAAACGGATAAAAAATTATTGACTAGGTGGGACCTATATCAGTTACATTCCAAGCTGAACAATAATAGCAACGCGTACCATGTTCTCGTAAGGAATCTCTACAGAACACACGGAAATTTACGAGGCACGACAAGAACTTCTTCGGATACACCCATCCTTCGAGTCATTAGAAAGAGCTCTCCCAAGGAATTAGCAGCCACTGAAACTCTAACCTTCGTGTGTTGACACAGTTCTTGGTATCTCAGGGGCCAGATAACATTGGATAGATTCTTTGTCTTCACAAACACGACGGCGACTGCGTGCAAGGGCAACGTCCCCGGAGACGACACTCGGCTCACATGCAAGAAGAATCCACATCACGTCTACAGCATTCTTTGCCGGAGGATTCGTACAACAGATATTATTATTCTGCATTATCGCACGAAATCATATGCACTTTCACGGGATACGATCAAATAAGTGCACCTAGTTTGCTTCGCTGTTCTTAAATGACGTGTAGTATAAATGTCGCTATATCCCCTGTAAAAGTAAATCACTTTAAATTTAATAACAACATTCCGGCTAGCAGCACTAAGTAGTGCGTTTGACTCGCATTGCAAGGAGTACGAACTCGTTCAATTTTGCGCCTAGTATCCAATCTACCACGACTTCAAAATTAATGATCGTCAGAAAACAATATGGTTCGTGTTCAGTATTTCTAAACATTGCCGCCCAAAGTAAAACTAATGTCGTGTTCCAGCTGACACTTTACTTAACGCTCATGTGACCTGATTTAGTACATTAAAACAATAACTTGACAGGTCAATCACAAACTTTGTTAGTTAGACGTAAATACTAAATGCTTTACATCATTCGAATTAACCCATATACCGGTACATTATAAAATCAGGTTCATAATTACCACTTTAAAACTAAAATCAATATTTAATTTTTATAAAAACATTAAATTTTAACTACTTCCTCTCAATTACTAATACATATATGTTATATAATGCAAGATACGTGCAGAAAAGAAATTAAATAACAATGTATTCATTGCTGTTATATGAATTAGTGGTTCGATTAGAAAGTTGTTGCGTATTTCGTGTTAATCAAGACCAGTAACATTGAAACCAAACGCCAAACAACGAAACAGGTAATTATTTGAGGATACTAAAACAGATCACGCCACCTTTACGTAAGTTAAGAGTACTGCTTGGAAAAAGCATGATTAGGCTAATAAAAATGGGCTAGCTTCCGGGGAAACGTAAATATATCTGGCAAAAGAAAAAAGCACAAGGAAAAAGTCAGCCAAAAACGACTGACAGACTTTTAGGAAGAAAAAAGCGAAGTCAAGAAATTAGTAAAGGAGCACAAAGAGAAAGGGCGTGCGAGAGAGAAGTGGAGAAAGTGGAAATAGTCGCCGACTTCGTTTACACTGACGAGAAGGCCAAGGGGAAACGATCGATGAGTTAAAACCAAGAACGATAACGCAAGAGTAAATGTAGTAACTGGGAGTTGGTCGGCTATGTACCCATCCGACGGTCGAAGTGATGGCAGATAAGTTATCGCGGGACTGATAACTTTAGATTAATTCGTAAAGCCGTAAGTAAGTCCGACAATCGCACCATTTCCCTCTCACGAAGAATGAAGATGCGAATGCCACCGAGTACGGAAAAGGACGGCGCTCCCACATTAGGTGATCGTTCTCATTTGGAAATGTGTTCTTTGAAGGACAAAAGGGAAAGGCAACAGGCATTAGCAGAAACACTACCGCCCCGAAGAAATTAAGCCAGTTTAATAATAAGTCTCAGCTTTGTCTTAGCAGAACTGGTTAGGGTCAAGTCAAATGACTGCCTTGCTAACATGTGCCACTTAAGTTCGTTATAATCATGTTGGCAAACAATGGGTACAATTTTTCTGTGACCTACCATCCATATATCTAGTGTCGCCCCGCTGACAACAACAATTATAATCACGATTGATTACGCAAGGTTCATTTCAATAACTGCAGTACTTTAGCAGGGAATTGGGAGGGGGTCGACTCGCGAGTTGTTACGAGATAATTTCATAATGCCGAATCTCATTTACTAAATTTCAAAATCACTACCGCAGAATTATATTATTGAGTAGAAATTTCGAAGTACACACAGATTGTTAGTTCAATCTCGAACTTCCTGCCACAAGCTATGGCAGACATGTGCAAGCAATATGAACAATATGGGCACACTTGTTTGACGCACTGAACACACACTGGAGGTGAAAAAAAAAAATATATATATATATATATATTTCGTTCGTCCTTTCTGCTCGCGCGCAAGACTCGCGTATAACTAGAATGTAAACACAAGCAACATGTTAAATGTCTTAATACTGTTTCTAAAAAATAGTAGCACAAGTCTTGTTCGCCAGGCATTTTTGATTCAGTTACTAAACAACACAGCTGCCATTTCTCCGCAGTTTTATACAGGATCTACTTCCAGAAATATTTAACATTGGTAGATTAGCAACTCTGCAAACAGCACAGTATCAGATGCGATTTATAAATAGAAACGTTTCTTTAACACCTTAATAAAGGAGATATATAATGCTGTCTCATTTCTGTCAACAAGTAAGTGAGAAAGCAAGTCTAGGATGTTAAACGATCACATTTGCTAAGCTATTTTGACTTTGTAGTTCGTACTTTTTGAGTAATGAAATTTCAGTAGAAACAATAAAAATGTAACTAAGATTTATAATTGATTAAGGCTCCCTCTCAGTCGTAGCACTGGATTATTTCATTTTTCGCTTTTTTTTTATATTCTGACAAGAAGAATGTGAAATGTGCTATTATCACGTGAATTCTATATATGTTGAGCTACTGTACAAGAAACGTATATTGTACAGTAAATTAAGAGTATAAAAAATGGCTTCACTGGTTACTGCAGTTACACGATAAAAGTTCAACTGCGATGCTTGCACTGTAATACAACGCAAACAAGATTCACGCGATAACAGCAAATTCCACGTTCTTCTTCTCAGAATTTCAAAACAGAAAACATATAAAAAGTCTGATAATGAGACTGAAAGCTATGAAAAATTTGAGACAATGTGCAGTCATACGATGCACAATACTGTGGGTACGGTTTTTAAAAATAATGTACTAATCGTCAGCAAAAAAATAATTTGCTTCACTTAAGCTTATTTTCGCAACAAAAAACGTGGTACTTTGGCTGACGAATTCTAAAAAAACCGTTCAGTACATTGCTACAAAATAATTCTGCTACAAATTATGATTTCATAGTGTCAAAGATGTGGAGCAAAATTTTGATATGAGTGTTAATTAGCAATAAAAAATATTTTTGAAATCACTGCAAAACTAAGGAACAAGCCCTAAGGAGTTAGTGGACGCTACCTATTTTTTATTTATTTACGTTCGAGGCACACAGAAACGGGGAAGGCGATAAGTCGAGTATAACACGTCCGTCAAACACCTCATCGCCTCTATGCGCGCAGTGTTTTCGTAGAACGTGTTTTTCAACGGAACTTCAAGCGATGACCCTGGTTTTTTACTTGTGGAAAGTACGTGGTAAAGTCCAATGCAGGTTTCTATGATTAAGTTTTACGATTACGATTGAAATTTTCTCAGCTAGCAACGTGAAAAAGTTTTTTTTTAACACTTTTGGAGAGCTTGGATGTTATGTTTTTAATTAGCCGACGGCATTTTTAAAATCATCGGGACGGAGTTTGAAGTGTGTCTTCCTATCGTAGATAAACGTATCGGAAACATTTGTAATAGTTATACACGAAAAAATACTTTCAACACCACGCTACATCACGTCACACGCGCCAGGCCCACTAACACTTAATAAGAATTTATCAAATATTTTGATTTTGGCAACAAAGTTAAATACATACTAATCTTACACGTGTTCAGAAATTTTAAGTCTTACGGATGAGTGATAAAAAAGGTAATATCTAATATATAAAATTCTCGTGTCACAAGTGTTTGTTTCCATACTCCTCCGAAACGGCTTAACCGATTTCAATGAAATTTTGTATATACATTCGGTAGGTCTGCGAATAGGTTTTTATCTATTTTTATACTCCTAAGTGCTATTGTTTAGTAAATATTTTTAATTTATTTATGTGACAAAACAACGTTTGTCGGGGCAGCTAGTAATTCTATAAAATGGCAACTAATAAAATTGTTGTTATATAAAATTTTTGTTACAAGTTGAGGTGCCGCAAACCTAAAACAGAAAAAAAAAAAAACACAGACTGTACAGTATTTTGCCTTTACCGCTGCGCCATGCTGCCCTTCTTAAAGTATACGACCCCTTAAAAAATTAAGCATTTTATTATACACGAGGGTAGCGTTAAATATTTGCTTTGATGACAGAGTTAACATTTTTCTGTGATATTGTTAATCGAAATGAACAAAGTGAAAAAAAAAATTAATACGTGCGGAATCGCTCATGTACGTCACAATTTTTTTGTTTTTGTTTAAAACACCTACGTTTTCGCAACACACGGCAAATGCTTCACGGCTGGCGGCTTCGAAATGTTGCAAAAACCGCACCACCCCACCAGCAAGTGAGACTGTTCCGAATGGATTTATTTCATTACGAAATTATTTACACTCAAGAATCGTAGTCAAGAATAAAATACTTTACGAGATTTTCGGCCAACTCGCATCTGAATTTGTATTTCGTAACATTTCTAGAATTGGTCCCCGGGACCGATTTAAATTTACTCAACGTAGGTATGTATAGGTGATTCGCGATAAATTGAGTACATTTGAAATCAACTTTTAAATAAAATCAATTGTCCTTGCTGTATAAAACCTGAACATTATAATAACAACGGTTGCTTTACTCATCGTACAGTTGACAATTAATTACCAAATGTAGTTCCACATATTTTCTAATTTGAATATATATAAAAATCTTGAACCTCAATTTATATTTATTATATATATATATATATATATATATATATATATATATATATATATATATATATATATATATATATATATATATATATATATATATATATATATATATATATATATATATTAGTTTCAACCTACTGCAAAATTTAACTTTCTACATGACACTTGTACGTGCAGTGAGATTTTACTGTCCACAGAAGGTTTTCCATGGAGTTGTTATATTTTACTGATGGCCATATTTGTAATGGTTATGAAGACGTGAGCAACTTATTTACATGAAGAATAAACGTACAAACTGATTGAAAATATAAACTAAGCAAGGCTTTAAAAAATCCTCACTTTGTTGTGTACCACCATAAGTCATCATATTTACACTTTATTTACGTGCTGTCAGAAAGACACTGAGCATGGGCAACAGCAATACCACACGAATTATTAAACAAAAAAAAAAGGCTCAAATTATACTACTTTAGCGGAGTAGCCAGTTACAGTACTTGTGTCCTTGGAACATTTTTTTTTAAGTTGGGTGCGTCATTCTACCACTCACCAAGTAAATTAATTTGCCGACGCCTCACAAAGAAAATATGTGAAAAAATAATCAAATACGTTTCATTTAATTTTCAGGGGTGTAAGTTACTTATTTTGATATTTTTCTGCAATTGTTATACACCGTTATCTTACATACTAAGTTGTCAGTAACGTTAAGTATTCAACAAAACTCTGCGCTTGCTAACTTGGGCGTGTGCGTTCTCAATGACTGGTAGGTTGTTTATGTCCAACATCGTGTGGTAACATAGCATAATATTACCCCCTCTTCTTGTTGTAACTAATTTAAGCCTACTGTCGTTGCCATATATGTAGAGACATGAACTTTTCGCGAAAAGAATTTTGCCCCACTTTGTTCCAGTGCCTTATGTGCACGTCTGCAA
>PNEQ01119060.1:0-18476 GCA_003012365.1 Medauroidea extradentata
ACCCTTGAAAATGTAAATTTTGGTACACGGTACCGGCCATTTTGTTCTGTAAAATCAAAATGAGGGCAGATAAAAATCAATAACTTTGGGTTTGCACTGTTGAAATATGTACATTATGTGTGACAAAATTTCAAATTTTTTCAAAATGGGTCAGCAACCAAAATAATTGAAATTGGGCGATTTTCCATGGAATGACCCAAATGTTACACTCTTTCTCACCTTTAGTGGTTGAATTTCACAAAATATGTACAGTTTTAAACATTATACAACTGAAGTGAAAAATCAATACCAAAACACGTGTGGTCAAAACTAAATCGACGATTCGTTAGAAAAACATGTATCACCTATTTACAACCCCGGGAGTTTGAATTTGGAAAAAAAATTTAAAACTTTTTACAGTCATGATGCGGAAAGAAACTCTTTTTCAATGGGTTCGATTAATATATTGAGGAATTGTTATCATACACATTTCACGTATTTTCACACCCTAAATGATTTAATTTCGAAAAATCTTTTAACGGCCTTTTAGACCATTTTATGGGTGTCCCACAGACGTGAAAAACACCACGATGTCCGCTGGGTTCAAGATATATCGACAATTTACTGAAAAAACTTTTCAACGCTTTTCTCCTCCTTTGGTGTCGAATTTAGAAAGATCCTGAAATTGCTTAATATGCCTTTTTAAGAGCGTGCAAATGAAGTAAAAATCACGACAATAGCCCGTATTGTTCGAGATATATCGACGATTCATTGAAAACACATTTCACACGTTTTAGAGGTGGAATTTCGAAAAATAATTTCTCAGTGCTTGCCTACGCGTTAAGGGGAACCCAACCTCAAAATTGCACGTTTCTAGGCCCCGCTGCATAATTTGTCTGTCTCTTAATTGTTTTCTTTTATACATAGAGAAGGCTGTTGAAGTTACTGCTCTAAAATTTAAAAAAAATGTATTCACGTGTTATTTAGCCAATTAAAACTGTAGCCCCACATGCTACTATAGTATATATGTATAGTATTCAAATAACATTCCGGCTAAACGACGTAAAGATTAGTGATAAAATGCAATAAAATGTAATAGGCCAAGTCTTGATAGTTCTCTGCTATAGGCTTGGATAAGCATGAATACAGAGAGTTTCCTAAAGCAGTTGCATCACTGGGCTTTGTTAATGGATTGTAAGCAGACAGTAAGGCATGACCGCAAGAGGAACGGCTGTTGGAAAGCACATCCGTAATAAACTCGTCATGCTTAATGGCGCACTGGTGGTACCACTACAGGGAATCACTATTCGTTATCTCAAGATTTATACCTTCGAACGTGTAGTAATTACAGGGAACCATTGGACGGAGAAGCGAGTGTGAGGAAATAGCTAATCGCCTTTGTTAATGCACTCCTCATACCGGCAGAACTGCCGGACCCTAAGACACCTAACAGTGGCTGGCTTCCAGCAAGTCAACTGAACTCGTACAAGTATAAACCGTATTAACGGTTTCCTCTAAGGAACAACAATGTTCTAGACGTCAAAGCGCAATCAGATAAGGAAAACAAACAACTCGAGCATGGTATCTTTTTTTTTTTTTTTTTTTTTTTTTATCTGTTATAACGCTTGTCATATGAATAAAAAGTTGTGAAACTCCGAGTCGTAAATAAAATTGTTTTTGTGTCACTATGTAATGAAGTGTAAAATTTTATATTGTAAACTAAAATTTACTAAACAAATTATGCCATGTTCAAAACCGAACGGTTAAGTTATAGCCATATGTACGAATAAAATGAATGAATAAATTCTTACCTAATATACCGGAAGTTAGGTTATTAGGTCTTACAACTATTACGCGAAGTGAAGAAATGTTGGTCTTAGCATTGGTGAGGTATGACATGATACGAGTATGGAGCGGCGCCGGAATGAAAGGGCGGGGGAAACGGGAGATCCGCCGCCCTTTGAGCCCATCGCTGGCTCATTTCATGTTATCTCTCATTCATTGGGTTGCCAACTTTTTCAGGTTTATCAGAAGGGACATTTCTGGTAACTAGATTCACAACATTTGAACTCTAATGAAATTATAAAGGAAAACTATTTTATAGCAAATTCATTTTAATACCGCCTGAAAAAATATTCAATAACACACATAATTAACATCATTTCAGAATATACAGCCATTACAGCAAACTATTACTAGCATGTATGTACAAAAGTCATATTTAGCCAAATACTTTTTTTTTAGGTATAGTAGTTTTTCAACATTAACTCTTTATTCGTTTTGGTATTAACAAATTGTGAAACATGGCGTTCGCTAATGTCCATACGGGATTATCCCCGTAGTCTTAGGATACGTAAATCGAAAACAAAAGGGACAATTGACAACCCTACTAATTCATCTCTGGTCCTCCAGGCTGGGGGCTGGCAACGGGCTGCCACTGTTATCAGTACGTTGAAGCTGTGTTTTGCGATTACAGTTAGTACTTTTTAAGTGGCAGCAGACTGGAAACGCGCGGTTTTTTTAGCAATTTTAAAGTTCCTCGAACTATGGCCTACGTCACACTGGATACATAACTACTTCACTTAAACATGTTCAGTTTTTGAAGCGGTTACACGAGCTACGAACGAGTTCAGATCGCAGTCTCGTCTCGTTCAAAGTAAACTGGTTTCACGTATAGTTTCGAACAACATATCTTTAATGCTTCTCCCTATTGGCTACTTGGGGTAACGATCTGTGTGACAAATATGGCAGCATTTTGGTCATACATTTTGCACTCGTTAAATTACATTACATTAACTTTTAGATGTAAAATAATTATGTCCGCTTTACACACACAACAGCATTTCAGTTAGATGCGATATGATAGTTTAAAAATCACGGATGATCAATGCAGATGTGACAATAATTAAATATGGTATATTTCAGGTTCCAAGTTTGTTGAGGATAGAAAGTCCATTGAGTTTATAGTCGTGGCCGTGTCCTAATTTAAATAATAGTCTCTTGAGAGAGCGCTCTTTCACATTACCACGAGAGAGAGAGAGAGAGAGAGAGAGAGAGAGAGAGAGAGAGAGAGAGAGAGAGAGAGAGCTCTGGCACTCTCGCTCTCTCCAATTGGCACGATGCACTCTAGAGTTTGTAAACAAACGATGCAAGGTAACAAGTGCGTAAATTGTATTAATACGTGTTACAAACACATCAAATAATAATTTTAAACTTACCAACATCGTATTTCAAGCAGCGAATAACTTTTTATAGGCGATGCCGTAATTTTGTATTTTGTGTATTTAAACATATTAGAGCAGAAAATGTTTACGCAACTTCTCGCCATAATTAACTGTTCGTTGTAAATTATTATTTATGTATAAATATTGAAATATTTGCAATATGTGACACAAATTCCTTCAATAACCTCAAACCATAGATGTATTCAAGATGGCGTGCGCCAGAGAGAATGAGAGAGTGCAGCGGATGAACAGTTCATTCTCTCGCTCTTTCGCACTCTCGACAACAAATTGAGACTGTCAGAGAGCTCTCGCTCTGACGTCAATATGACGTAGTCGCGAGAGAGTGCGAGAGAGCAGTCTCCGAGTGAAATGAGACACGGGTCGTGTAACCTCGTAAACGTGTTTAAAAGTGTGTCGTAGATAAATAAACGCTGAAAACATCGATTGAATTCTGCGTTTTTTTCTAAGCCGATGAGGATAAAATACTCTTATGACAATCATAGGCAATGGTATTTGCCAACTATATGAGTAAATATTTATCCAGAATTACTGATACGTTACACGTGATCACTTGCACCGCAGTTAAATGCACGAGGTTCCGGCGTCATAGATTGTGCCTCACTAGTTCTTAACACTGGAAACAATTTTGTTTAAAACGTTGGTTAAACTATTGCCTAGGATTGCTACTGTTTAACTATCGCAAATTGGCCTCAAGAAATCTACAGTTATAGATTAATGCTTTTTTTGCGTTGAATTATGTACCACGACCTCGTAAGCTTTGAACACGATCAAACATGGCCGCCGAATGTATTTAACTGAACAGGTTTGGCCTTCAGTGTGACCGTGCTCTATGTTTCTACGTATGATATCTACAAAACAAAAATAAAGAAGCACAGTTTTAAATGTGTTTTCTTTTCGTAGATAAAGCATTCGAACACAAGTTTAGTAGAATTTCTTTAACAAACAAACCGCTACAACAATGTTTATGCGCCGGCTGTATAGTATAGTGTCAGTCGCCACATTGAACTTTATTATTTTTGGTTTTTTTTTTTTTTTTAATTCTAAGAAGAAAAATGTTCTATTTGCGATTATACCTCAAATTTTATTTACATTTCGCTACAGTACAGACCTTGAGATTTGCCTTTTGACATACAATTATGCTGTAATGTGTGGCAAAATTTTTTATAATAATAATTTGCCCGACAAATTGCGACCTAACTATACATTACTAGCTCTATTGCCGTGCTTGTGTTGTACCTCACGGTAAATAGAATTTGCGGTATAGTCGCCGATTTAACATTTTTCTTTCCAGAATACCAAAAAAATGAAAAATAATAAAATTCTATACGGCGGTTGAAACCGAGCCTTAAGTGGATGCTTGTCATTAATATCAATGAATTAAGACAGTCTCGCCAAGTCCGTCTGGCTATTGCTCGCTCGCCTCTTAGTTTACGTGACCGCTGTGTTTTAATCACTGCATAGCAACGTTCCATTTCTGCACAGTTGAATATCTCGAGGCACGTTATTCGTGACCGCGCTTCACAGAGAAGTGGTTCAAAGCCAAGCTGTCTGCCAGAAATACTCAAAGTGTACAAGGTACCCGTTTAACGGCGTTTACGTGGCAAAGAGCATAACTTTAAACTTGTACGACGTAGTGTTCGTTTCATAGACGTTACTCGTGACTGCGTTTTCCACTTGTAAATATGTTTGCCTCTCATAGTATTTACATAGCGGCATATCAAGGTCAAATTTGCAAGGTTCGGGAACACAGAAACAATGAAAACCAACTGTCCCTCGAACAAAAAAAAATTAACTGGAATTAAACAGTACAGGCCATACAATAAAGATTTAATAACGCACAATAAAATCCCTTTGTATTTTTTAATGAATTCTGAAATTTTTTTTTTATTTGCGGCAATCAAAAAAAAAAAACAATGGAACTTTTATGTTTTTTTTTTTTTTTTTTTTAATATTGTTACATACTAATTTTTTCCATTCAAGGAAGTCAGTTGTTTTTTGTTGTTTTTGTTTCTATGTTCCCGGAATGTCCAAATTTTGACATTGACATGCCACCTGGGAAGACTATGAGAGGTAAACAATTTTCACATGTGGAAATTGTAGTCACATTTAACGTCTATAAAACTAACGCTGTCTCATACAAATACACAAGTATGAATTTTTGCCATTCGATCACCCTTAAAGTAGCTTTAAAACCAAGTCAAATGGGAGGCATAGGATGAGTAAGCACATACGAAAAGCGAACAAAAACCTCAACAAAAATGCCTAAAGACATCCTCTCGTGCCAAATTTTAAATACAACTCCGCTCTGAACTAGAACAGATGATGGCCACGGATTATACACATCAATTACCTATATTAAATTGTTTTAACACAACACAGATACACTGTAAGGGGGGTTGTGTGTGTGTGTTGGTGTGTGTGCGAGATAGAGATAGATATATAGAGAGAGGAGGCGCTACGAGCGACGCCGGCCGGCACATGTATTGTGCTATCGCCTCTACGCCCGAAGTAGTCAACGACCGTGCAGTGTTCCCACTGTAAAGTTTTTACTGTGAGGCTTTAAGGGGTAACTCTTATGATATAATTGAACCCGTCACTTTAACGAAGTCCGATGTAATTGTAAGCCTCAATTTCGAACGAGTCTAGTGCATAGAGCTTAAGAGTTAGTGGACCTGGCGCGTGAGACGTGCTGTAGCGTGATACGGAAAGTAGTTTTTCATGTATAGATACTAAGATTGTTTCTAATGTGTTTATGTACGAAAAGAAAACACATTTCAAATTAAGTTCCTATGAATTTAAAAATGCAGACCGATAATTAAAAACATGATAATCAAGCTCCTCAAAAGTGCTAAAAATGACTTTTTCACGTTGCTGTAGCCGAGAAAATATCAACCATAATCGTACAACAAAATCATAGAAACCTGCATTGGACTTTACCACATACTTTCCACAAATAAAATTATAGGGTCATCGCTTGAAGTACCGTTGAAAAACAGTTACTACGTAAACACTGCACGCTAGTTTAGTACTCCGCACATAGAGGCGATGAGGTGTTTGACGCACGGGTTATATTCGACTTATCGCCTTCCCCGTTTCCGTGCTTCAAACGTAAAAAAAAGCTACGGTACACTAATTCTTAAGGGCGCCGCCTAACCGCGCGTGAGAGACTCAAAAGCGACGGAGCAGTAAGGTCGACCTTGAAGCGCGCATCACATGTCACGTCGCCTCAACGAGGCAAGCGCTGAACTAGCGTGCAAGCTTCCCGCCGAACCGTTTTTACTACGGGACTTTCAGCGACAACACTATCATTTTATCTTACGCGACGAAAGGGAAAGAGTCGCTCTACAGGTCTGTAATATTCAGAATATCGTGAAAATGATTACTCTTACATAAAAATCGGCGTCGAAATTCCCGATTCGGTCACATTCACACTAAAAAAAAAAAAAAATACTTGTTAGGAACGACAACAGTTAATGGCAAAATTATCTACCTGTACTAAGATCCTTAAATGCTTTTCGTAGCCTAACCGCGTGACAACATGTTGAATGGTTTTCGAATGAAGTCAGGATTGTTAAAGGTCTGCGCGCCTCTTCACGATTCTAGTAGACGGCGCCCTTAAGAAACAACCGTCTGAAAAAGGTGATTTTAGCCAATTTTGAGGGGGCTTTAAAATAATGCTTCTAATGTGCGCAGTGTCTTAAAAAAGTGCTAATCACAAGTATAGTCTAAAGGACGCAAGTGTACTGGTATGTGAGGAGAAGAAACGTCAACTGGGAACACGGTGCGCGCAGTTCGAGAGCCAGCCAAGCGGCTGCAGGAGCTTCCCTCACCGCGCTTAAAGTATGTTGCAGAGAGTTGTGATTATTCCTTTTTGTATGGAACTGCTTAACGCAAATTACACTTACACATATAAACACGCCTCTCATTGTCACTAGAAGTTTAGAAATTAATCACGCTTATCAGAAGAATGCATTTAGGGTCGTTCAAACCAAACGCTAAAAAAATGGATTTTCAAGAGGGCAGTTTCTGGGAATATACCAACCTTATTCAAAAAACCCAACAATAGAAACATGCGTTGGACTTTAAACCACACTGCCCTCAGTAAAACGTTATGATCATCACTTTAAGCCCCACAGGATAAACAGTAGTAAAGCACTGCACGGCAACTGAAAAGCTTGCGCGTGTAAGTGACACTGCATTACAGCCGGTCAGCGATACCCTCAGAGCTCCCGTCTATTTTCTAACACTCAAATGCAGCCTGTCTAGGCAGCCACCTTAATATTCCACTATATCCCTGATGTAAAAGTCACTGGTTTTTACGTCGTAATATTTGTTTCCGAGGATAAATAAAAACTGTTTCCTTCTAGAACCAATTTTATGTGTACGTTCATTAACATTTTCGCACTCAATTTGCATTACTACACTCTAAATCTGAATTAGTGAATAATCACTGATTCACGCCAATGGATGGAGCAGTTTCAACAAATTGAATCAGTGAGAAACCACTGTGATAGCTGTGACTATTCACTGATTCCGATAAAAAGTGCCAACATTCCAAAAGTTAATTAGTGAATGTCCATAGATTTTCCAGCAACTTTTCACTGATTCAATAAGTGAAAACTGTTCTTTAAAACAACTGAAAAAACTGTGAACAATCACTGATTCACTTGTGAGATTTTGGCACTCACAGTAAATCGGTGAATATTCACTAATTAAACAGTGACTATTTTTACTTATTCAAATTGTTGAAACTGCTCCATCTATCAGCATGAATCAGTGAATATTCACTAATTAAGATTTAGTGTATACTTGTTAAATGCAATTTGTAAACAATGAGAGAAAAAAATTGTATTTTTTTACTCTCATTGATTACAAATTGAATTAAACGCATAAAGTAAATTTACTTCAAAAATGTTAAACGAACGTGTACATTAAATTCGTTCTAGAAGAAAACATTTCTAATTTTTAGACTAAAAGAAATATTACGATTTAAAAACCAAGAATTTGTGCATCAGGGGTATAGTGGAAACAAATGCCGCGCCTACCATACGCTTCAAATGCGTTGTAATGTGCGGGGAAATACATTTTTACGAAAATATTCTATGTATGCCCATTGAATCAATGTACGAAAATCGAATGCTGTCCGCGCGCCAGATCTGAGTCCCTGGCGTAGGCCTATATATGTTTTTCGCCCGTAAATATTTAAATAACACGAGGCCCAATAGTATGCGACACACAGGCAAGTCGTAGTAACGTCGTAAGTTAGGACGTGTTTGATACTGTTACTGTAGCGTACATGAAGTTTACTGCATACACGCCAGGGAGTCAGAGCTGGCGCGCGGACAGTAGGACAAGGGCGGAATGCCATCGTCAAGACATCGTGTTCATTTTTACAGTTTCTAAGTCCTCCCAACATAGATAGCTACAAACAGTCTTTGCATGACTGTCGCACTTGTAAATGTACTGGCTGGACTTACGTCGCTATAGAATTTCCAATAAAACTCTATGGTCACCGCACAGCAAAAATGTATCGGCGAGACAAGGAATACCGCCCAAAAAAACTTTACAAGTGTATATACTGAAATTATTTATAAAAAGCTTATTTTCTTGCAGTCTAAAATGGGTAGTATTTTCAGTCCTTTACAGGCAGGGCCGGATTTACCACTAGGCCCAATAGGTCCGGGCCAAGGGCGCAACTTTCATCAAGGAGAACATCATTAGAATTTTCTATCGTTGTTTTTTAAAGTTTCAATAAAGTGACGAGTAAAAATTTTTTCTAATGGTTTTACGTTTCGCATCTTTGACTCATGCTGTCTATTAGTTTTATATGCTCTATGGCCAATCCGGCTATTTAGTTTCAAATAACTGAGTTACAATTAAGCTGTATTATTACTGTGTTATTAATATTATTATACATGGCGAGAGGACAGAGCAGAGTAATTTTAAATAACGTGGTGCTGAAAACGAGGAAAGGACGCCAGATGTTAAGGAAGGATGGAAAACGGAGACTGCGACGGCGCTTAGACTGACGGGCCTCGGTCGCCAAGAAGCTTAAATTTAAATATGACCCTGTTCATAGGCAGAAACATCTTAGTGTAAAACTGTATTGTTATATTACGCCATAATGATTGTGTCGCTATTGAGAATGTCATAAAAGCGCGCCAGTTCAGCGACTTGCACGTAAGATGGTTGTACGATGCGTATACGTGACTGCGTCGCGCCCTTGCCACTTCCGCTCCTCCAGGCCTCGAATGCGCCAAGTACGTCCACACGGGCGGCTAACCGTCACTTGTTTCGCCGCACCCCCCCCCCCCTTCAAATAAAGTGGTGGTTCCGGAAGCCATACCCCAGAAAAATTTGGATTTTCAAGGTGCAGTTTCCATAAGATAAGGAGGTCTCTAACCCATGCCCCCCCCCCCCTCTTCTGCTCTCCGGCTACTTCCCTGAGTGTGTTTTCTGCACGTGGCAGTCGTTAATTGTACATTTTGAAGCAACTGATTCTACTGTGATCATTTTACACAAGTCCCCTCACTTGCCCTCCTAACAAGGTTATGTAATTATTTCCATTCAGATCTGTTCTTTACACTTCAAAGTGAATTGAATAGATTTTGGTCAGCACTTAATAGCGCTGGTGAGACATGATGTGAGTATAGAGCAGTGCCGGAATGAAGGGACGGGGGAAATGAGAGATCCCCGAGAAAACCCCGTCGACCAGCGGCATCGTCGTCCAGCACGATTCCCAAATACAAAAATCCAGGGACCGATTCGGCGGCACTTAAAAGTGGCCACTGACTTCAGATACCGCTAATTGTCAAATTATTTGTTTTACTGATAAACGACCATCAACACTGAACTCGGAGGTATGACACAGTTTTTCGAGAGGAGCTTACATTGGGGCAAGATCTTCATGACGCGTGAATACCAAGATAATATTTTAAATACCCCTTACCCGTTCTACACTGGGTCGCTGAAGAGCCCTTGTATATCTTTCAAAGGGATGCAGCAATAAAGCCTACGGCAGACGTGGGCTGCACGTGTACGACACGTGGCGACGCTAAGGTCGAACAGGCAATGGTCAGCAGATGCGGAGGTGGACCTTATCGGCGGGGGCGAGGTCACACCGGGTCAAGTCCGCAGCCAACAGGCTAGGTCGGCCGCGGATCGATGTGGCGGCGTGGCGCGAAGCCCCGGGTAGCGCTGGGCCCGTCGATAGCTGCGGGCCGCGCCGGTGAATCACGCCACTGGATCAGCCCCTCGGCGCCTCTGCTCGCTTACCTCCCCTCCCACTCTCTGGTTCCGCTACACACCTACCCGGAAACGTAGCCGCCGCCGATTCCCCGTACGCCCCCGGAGGCCGTGCTGTCGAGAGAACGGAAGCCGAAGCTGCCATAGTTCGCTGGGTGTTTGTAAAATCAAAATGCACTCCGACAAACGGACCGGAGGGAAGCATGTAACTGTTTCAGCTGGGTCCCGGACACGTAGTCAGGGCTGGAGGGGGGGGGTTGTTGTCATAATTAATATATTACATATTTGTGTAATTAGCAGGGGAATGAAGCTCACCTCCAGCTAGGCTGGAGTGATATAGCATTGTGATGTAGTGAGGGGGGTGGTTGTCGCCAAGTGACTAGCTAAACTCCCAGTGTGTCGTGCGTTGAGTCCTCGACTCCACATCAACAGCCACTACTTTTCCTTGTACCCAATGTCGCCACTGCCCTGAGTACGAACCCGTCCAGAATGTTGTGATGGCCTACAAGCTCAATACTTCAACGGAGCGATTCTTTTGGACGAAAGTCAGTGAACTAAAGTCATCAGGATGCCTTCCTCCTCCGAGAAATAGCTAGATCAAGGGTAGATGACATATTTGGTAAATTATATCCGACAGTGGGGTGAGAGGGACACAAACATCTTTCATGACTAGGCTTTCGAACATAATTTTATGCATTGAGGAGAAAATAATAGAAGACTATTGTTACATAAATGTGGGGGGAAATTTTGTGAGTATCTGTGCACGAGTGTTTTTTGGACGTGTAAATAAGTATTTGCTCACACTTCCCAGGGCATTGAATTAACAGCTAGCTTAAAAGTCCCTACTGTACTGTGGACCTAACCGCAATGAACAAATATGTCAGTGGTGGAATATATAGAGTACGTTCGACAGGTACTGAGCCCTACCTAATATAATTTAACATGTAAATCCCTAGCCTTGATTTCGCCGGTACACCGGAAGTCATGGACGTCTATGAGGGTGAGCGAGGTGCGGAATGAGGAGGAGGAGAGAAACGAGGTTTCACCGAGAGAACCAGACGACCGACGGCATCGTCCGCCACGATTCCTACATGTGAAAATCCCGGGTCGACCCTGCCGGGAATAGAACGCGATCGCTTTGGTAGTGCCGTAGGGCGCGCAAAAATAGGCCTCTTAAAAGTGAGATGAGAAGGTTTTACTTACAAGGTCCTTTAAAAACGAGCTCTTAATAGCCGATGAGGTTGAAGTGCGGTAAAAAGGGCAACAACATCCATGCCCGAGCCGGGGTTCGGACCCACAACCTCTCGCACCACTATGTACTACCGGGGAAGCGGTTGGCACAGTGGCAAGAGCACTCGCCTACCTCCAAGGCGATCCGGGCTTGATTACCAGCAGAGTCGGTCACCAGATTTTCGCATGTGAGAATCATGCCGGAGGATGCAGCTGATCGGCGGGTTTTCTCGGGGATCTCCCATTCCCCCTCCTCCCAGCACTTTCATTTCGCCACGCCATACACCATGTAACCCCTCTCCAGCGCTTAAGACCTAGATGTTTAAGTGCTGACCAAATTCACTTTTTTTCTCTCTCTCTCTCACACACACACACACACACACACACACTCTTACACACACACTCTCTCTCACTCTCTCTCACACACACACTCTCTCTCACACTCTCTCACACACACTCTCACACACACACTCTCTCACACACTCTCTCTCACACACTCTCTCTCACACACTCTCTCACACACTCTCTCACACACACTCACTCTCTCACACACTCTCACACTCACTCTCTCACACTCTCTCATCCACTCTCTCTCACCCACTTCTCACTCTCACACTCTTTCACACACACTCACTCTCTTTCACACACACTCACTCTCATTCACACACACTCACTCTCATTCACACACACTCACTCTCTCTCACACACACTCACTCTCTCTCACACACACTCACTCTCTCTCACACACACTCACTCTCTCTCACACACACTCACTCTCTCTCACACACACACTCACTCTCACACACACTCACTCTCACACACACTCACTCTCTCACACTCTCTCACACACTCACACTCACTCTCACACACACCCACTCACACACTCTCTCTCACTCTCACACACACTCACTCTCACACATACTCACTCTCACACATACTCACTCTCACCCTCACAGTCACTCACATGCACACTCTCACTCACTCTCACTCTCACACTCACATACCTAGGAGTAAACGGAAGGGGTGGAGGAGGGAAGATGAGAACTTGAATAAGTATCTGTGTCGGTGGAATACTGTCAGGCGGCTTGTCGTAAAAGAAAAGGGCTCAAGGACAAATGCCACCTTCCCCCTCCATCACATATAACTTTCGTGCATCCTCCAGGGATTATCTTACTGCTTATCTCTTCGCTCGCCTTAACAAAGTCGGCGCCTCGTACCCCCTCCCCTCCCTCCCTTCCCCCAGGAGACGGCCATCTTCCCAGCGATGGTATGTTCGCTCTCCTGTACACTTTGCCCCTACACCCAATATTTGTTACTAATATTAGCTTTTTTTGAGGTTCCTGTTTAAGATAGATATATGCCTCCACTTACTTTTTTGTGTACAAAAATCCTTACTTCTTGCCTGCTGAAGCCTTTTAAATCAAAAATGTATAGCCTGATTTCTGTAAAATCGAAAGTTTAACAACACGATGGAAAAAAAAGTAAAAAGCAAAGTAATGTATTTTGCTCTGGACTGTGATTCACAATTACATTTCTCACAAATTGGTTTTTGTTTGAAGTATTTATCTTCAAAATTGGCTTATCCAAATGCAATTTCACTAGGATGGGTTTCCCTATACCAAATTCTCACAGCTGTCAAACCAGACAACACTCTTAACGAGACATTGCTGACATTGCTGCAATTACGATTAGCCGCTGGGTAGCCAGTTACCGCGATCTTCATTGCTCTCCCCCCACCACCAAAAGGGGACAAATCTTATCCCTTGCAATTTTTTTATTTTTCTGTGGGGTACATAAAAGATCAAATGTTGTTTGTGCCACAATTGCCTGCTAAAACTGACGACCTCAAAATGTTAATTACGGATGCCATCTGCATAGTAACCCCAGACATTCTGACAAAAGAGTAGAGTTTGAGTATCGTGCAGATGTCGTTTGTGCTGCTCGTAGTGGTCACATTGGACATGCTTGGAGGTAAGGTAAAAAATATATATTAAGGTTCCACGGTTTATTTTGCTGGTCAGTAAATACTGTATGATTTTTTAAAATATATTACAGGCATTAAAAGTTAGGTCATCATTTTACGATCAACCTCAAACACTTGGGCTATTTTTTTAATTTTAAAAATTTCAAGGAAATGTAACTCCAAAACTAACTACAGTTATTCTGAATAGAAAATGCTTTCTACCAAAGGAAAGAACACAAACATGTAATTTTGTTCTAATGAAATCTTTCCTACACACACACATTTACATATAATCTACATCGCAGTGTGTAACATGTTGAAAATATGGTATTAAAAATACACTAAAATTCTTAATGAACAGATTTTTTTCTCCACTCTAAGTAGTCTTGAAGTAATCTCAAGAAGTACTCGCAACAGAAAATCTACGGCAAAGTTGGTTGTTATCTGTCACGACAATTGCTCAAGATTAGCGACTTCAATCTGCTACCGCTGCAAGTCTATTTTTGAAAATTCAATAATGGGACTATCTACTGGAATGATGCAATTTGGTAAAGGAATTCATGTTTCAAAGTCATCAAGACTATACAGTTTTTTTGTTATGTCTCTAAAGAGTTGTTTCTTTCTCATCTGAAAGACAGATGTACCGAACGTAATTCTCTTCTTTCTCATCTGAAAGACAGATGTACTGAACGTAATTCTCTGAGTTTGAAGTATGAAAAAAGAGTTGCGATAAGTCAAACTGCCATGCTTGATTAATTGATTAAAGTAGTCATACATGTACAGTTTTATTTTAGGATACTATGCAGTACAGGCCAATCAATGCCTGCTTCATGTTTAATGTTAAAAATCCAGGTCGTATTTTTGAAGTTACAACAGTTAACAAAGCTGTTTTTAGATATTTTGAGGGGTATCAAAATCATATTTGAAATAAGTGAGATGCATTTTTAAATTATAGCAGCATAATTGCATGTACGTGTTCTTTTTTTAGCTGAACAATACAGCAGTAAGTTAAGCAGTTTCCCATAAAAAAGAATAGATGTAATACGCTACAACCTCGTTCACTCGCCAGGAACATAGTCCTCTTACATTAATGTAAAATTATTATTATTTCCTATGGAGAGTTAAATGTCTCTACTTACATTCCTATAATACAGCAGAATTTAACCAATGAAATCAAAAAGAATATTTCCTTAACTATAGTGCTGTTTTGATTAGAACATTTTGTAAAATAGTTTCCAATTTAGTCTGACAAACTGACAACTTTGTTTTGGAAAACAACATGAGATTAAGAACTGCAGTCTAAAGAATACCAACATTTGTAGGTATTCCAAAACTCATTTTCACCAGAAAAACTAATTGAATACCTAGTACCCTATGCACTAAATTAACAAGATAACAGAAGTGCACAGCATGGTTCAAAGAGTAAAAGTTGCCTGAACCTGTTCATTAATACTTTCTAACATGTCATGGCGGTGAATCCTCGACAATAATAATACAAGAGAAAGGTACATCACATACACAGGAAAGATGAACATGAACACGATACCCAGTTTGGTTTGCAGTTCACAAAAATCACCACTAGTTGCAGTATATCAGTTACAATAGCAGCCATATAACGATGCACATGGACTAACATAACCTATTGTCACCAACCATGCAATGATCACATCAGATGATAAAAGATGAAGTCAGAAATTAGTAATACATATGCTAAACAAATAAGACAAGATAATCGAAAACATACTTTCAAATTTGGGATCTGAACCACAGCAGCAGCTCATCATGCAACTGAGTAATTGGCAACGTTAACTTTACACGTGATTTCCAGCATATCTGTCAAACATTTTACTTGCTGAAGAGTTTGTACATTGTCATTATTATTTTATCAGGACAAGCTAAATCCACCAGACAGGAGCTTCATCACCTGGTGTTCTTCCACCAAGACATCACATCCCCTAACCAAAACCTTCTAGCCCATCCATACAGGTGACTTGCATTATACATGCCCAGAATTTTGGACAAGTGGCAGGTATCAAACCAATACCAAGAACATATTAAACTACGAGGCAAGATTAAAATGTTTCCTGGAATTAACTAGACAAGCAACCAAATTCAGACATAATATGAAAATGTACAACATATCTGAAAACAGACAATGCAAGATGCACACTGTAAAAATATTAGGTAGGTGATATGACAAAGCGTGGTGTTTGTTTGGTCAGGAAACAGCTAAAAATGCTCTGATAATAGTTCGTAAAACATTCACGAGAACTCTCCACGTAGGTTAATGGATTATTATCAACACAAAAATGGAATCAACCATTAACAGTACATATTATAAAATTAAATGCTGTACTGAGAACTTTAAGAAAAACACTTTCACAAAAAATAAACCAAATTAAAAAAAAAAAGCTTTTATTTATAAACTACTGAATTAAAAAATAAAAAAAAAATTAGTTTACCAGTATGAAGTTAAATAGTAAAGCTACAGAATAACCCTATCCTTGGAAGGTGCAGGCAGTATAATTTTAAAAATTTGAATATTTTCACAAATGCTTGAGGTTTCATTATAAACCTAATGACATTTCATGTCTCAAGCTTTTAAGAAAATATTCAAATTTTTAAAAGTTCATGTTTATGTAAGTTTTATTAAAAGCCTGTTCCATTGATCGCTAACAAAGGATGTGGATCTTAAGTAGTTTTACTACTGTATTTACCTTCATACACTAAACACTTTTTAGTTCAATACTTTAAAAATAAAAGCTTGATTTTAAAAATATTTTGTTTATTTTATTTTATACTTTTATGCATTAATATCTGTTTAGTTATCTGTCTTAATATCTTTACTAGTGTGTATTCATCCGCTCAGTATTAAATTTTGTTCATGTTTGCTATTCACGAGTACAGTAATATTTCTCATTCTATTTATTTCAAGACTATCATTGTTGCAAAGTTTTTCCCCTGATACTTTAGTGCAATATAGCTCTTGAACCATAAGATTGTCTAACGATCAAACACTACTTAGCAAAACATAGACTTGTTCAGTGGCGAAGAGTTTCGGTCCTACATCTACTACAGCATGACTGTTTTGCCTTTCATTTTGTGGACAGCCGATGAACTTAATATCAAGGGTAACGTAAACCATTCAATAGTGCTGTAGCTGTAATTAGCTGGAAATTGTACAACAATTGGTTTCATAACATAAACGCCGTCTGTAGAAATGTCAATACGTACTGATGGTATGTCTGTCACATACATCTGGTCTTGGAGAAAGAATGGCCAAATAATTTTGATGATAAATCCAATTGTGCCATTCACTAGACCATCTGAGAGGTTCACGTCACATCTCAATATAACTTTTGTGCCTTCAAATAACTGTAAGGTTGTACGCAAGCCACCTTTTTGTTCACATCATTGGGTATTATATTATCCAACTAACCGTGATGTATCCACTAATTGATCCTGAGCTTTAATTGTGAAAATTCTAGTATTTATGCTTGCAGAGTGATCAAAAACCATTTCACAATGTTGCTCTACTTGTTTTGTTGGAAATATACGTTGTCAAGACAAATCTAACTAGCCCAAACATGACAGGGTTATTTTGTATAGTTGAGGAGTTCTTATGGTCACCTCCTGGCAGCACCATCATACCAGCTCCACCGCATACATATTACTGCATTGCCAAAGAAGTTACATAGGTATGCCACATTTCAGCACAATCAGATTATGCAGCAAGTACTTTAAAAATTGATTATACATTTTTAACTGGAAAGACAGACAAATGAATGAAGAAACATAAATTAAAGCTTGTAAAAACGGCAACTGCAAAAGAGCAAATCAACATCTTAGTGTAGCGCATTTAATTTTATTGGACTAAATTTCAACTAGGTTAATGCACATCAGAAGTTGAATTTTCAAACTAGGCATGAGCCGATATGGAAAAACCGATTACCGATTGTGATTACCGGTTACATTAAAAATTCGAATGCGACCGATATTCTAAACCGATTGTGATTGTCAATGAATGTGACCGATTATTGGACCTACATAAATTCAAAATAATATAATATAAATACTGAAACTAACGTTGACAAAAAAAATTATGTATATATGTAATTACTAGGTAGGCCTAAGTAGGATTGACTTTTGCATTATTACAAAGTCTTTAAATAGAAAAAAATAATTGAAAAGCATTTAGAAGTTTTTAATGTCTTTTCTTAAAATTAAACTTGCTTATAAAAAAACACTTTTGTCAGTTGCAACACGACACTTAATATGTATAGTTAATTGTTTTTAGGTTTTCGTGAAGAAACACAAGTTGGTTAATTTTGTGAGGTTTTAAGTTGCAGCGCTTCTTTTCACTGACAAATCCAGCCGAAGAAAATAATCGTTCTGATGGAACAGAACTTCAAGGAATACTCAAAAAACGAATCGCAACACGTTTAATGGATGGGAACAAATATTCATTTCTCCAATATTCCAGTGGATTTGATGCAAAGGGCTCAATCTTCTTTTTCAAGTATCTATCCACTTCATTTTCTGTTTCATCTGAAACAAATAACCTACCGTAAGTTTTGGAACCACACCTACTGTACATGTTGGGCATTTTTACAAACACACAAAAAAGTCATGGTTAAAGAAACATTTGTAATATCAAAATTATTAAAATTACCTTCAGTTTCCATTGAACTGTCATGATTTTCTTGTACCAACTCTTGGAAAATGTCCATGAGAGAACATCCTGCTACTGAGCTGGAAGAGGCAACTTCTGTACATGGCTTATCACTGTCAGTGTTTGACAATTGTGAAGAAAA